>CM033641.1:117255441-117275719 GCA_019512145.1 Engystomops pustulosus
AAAAAATCATTTTCACATAAATATACATGCTTAGCGAATGCTGCTCTGAATATCCAAGGCGATCTGTATATTAAACAGGACTCATTGTCCACAAGCTTCGGGACTTGTTTATCTTACACATTCCAATCCCTGCAAGTAAACTCATTAGTTATTAACCACCTAGTTATGAACAGACAAAGGCACCTAGAGTGTGTTGTCATCAGAATTACCAAGAAGCTTCACTTTTAACAGCTTTTAAGAGCAACATTAACCCCTTTGTCACTGATGATCATCCAACTAAGTAAACAGGACGAATGTAATGTAAAGGTGCACTATAATAATAACAATAATAATAATAATAATAAAGCTTTATTTATATAGCAACTTCGTATTCCACAGCACTGTACAGATCATGGGGTACATACCGTATATACTCGAGTATAAGCCGAGACCCCTAATTTTACCACCAAAACTGGGAAAAACTACTGACTCGAGTATAAGCCGAGGGTGTAGTATACAGCCTGCCCTGCCCCAAGTAGTATACAGCCTGCCCTGCCCCAAGTGGTATACAGCCTGCCCTGCCCCAAGTGGTATACAGCCTGCCCTGCCCCAAGTGGTATACAGTCTGCCCTGCCCCAAGTATGCCAAGCTATTAAAAAAAAATAAACTTAATACTCACCCTCCGACGATACTCACCTTTAATACTCGGCACGGCTCCCGCTCCTCGGCGGCGGCTCCCGGATCCTCGGCGGCGGCTTCTCTGCCTTCTTTACTAGCCGGCAGTAGGCGGCGGCTCCCGGATCCTCGGCGGCGGCTTCTGCTTCTCTCTGCATTCTTCACTAGCCGGCAGTCGCGTCCATGCGAGCTGCCGGCGGGCGCGCACTATGATGCGGCGGTGTCGCCGCCGATGACGTCATCAGCGGCGTCCATATCCCAGTGCCATGTGTGCCGTGTCCATATCCCAGTGCCATGTCCATATATCACCATACACAGCCCAATAGAAGTGCTCTACAAAATAATACTGCCATAATAGATAACAAACACCGCAATGCAGAACCATAAACCTTTATGTAGCTTACAATGTGCGTGTTAAATAATGCCGCCATAGAGATGGCAAATCGATAGGACCTTACAGTGTGCACTTACCAGAATACAGCGCTATACACTAAATAATATGCTATACAGAGTCCATATAACCCCATAAAGTGCTATATGGGAACAATATTCACAGCCAGGTAATATCTAGCCCTCTTATTACAGCACTGTATGGAAGTTCATAGATAAGTGTAAAATAATATTATTTCATTTCCATATAGCACTTTCATTAAAGGAATATACCATTAAAACATATCATGATAAACCAGGGACATTGCTCTTCGATCCAGGCACCGTGACTGTGGTAATCTTCTTATATTTGGTACCCATGGCCTCTTTCCTTCGAAAATCAACATTTACAATTATGCTAATGAGCCAGAAGGACTCCCGGGAGGGGCAGGGTTTACCAGAGCCCCTCTGTGCTGTACCTTCACAGCCTTTTACACTAATTTCCAATCCACTTCTGCACTACCCCCTCACTCTGTCTGATGTAAATAGTGGGAAGGGGAAGTGCTTCTGCACAGTGTAACGGCAGGTGAAGTTACAACCACGCAGGAGCTCTGGTAACACCCCCAGAATTGTAAAAGTTGCTTTTTAGATGGAAGGATGCCATGGATAACACAAATAAGACAATTACCACAGGCATGGTGCTATGAGCAAGTGTCCCTGGTTTATCATTATGGATTTTCATGGTAGATAATGTACAGGGTATATTAGAAAAATAGATATATACTCGAGTATAAGCCGACCCGAGTATAAGCCGAGACCCCTAATTTTACCACCAAAAACTGGGAAAAATTACTGAGTATGAGCCAAGGGTGTAGTATACAGCCTGCCCCGCCCCAAGTATGCCAAGCTAATAAAAAAAAATAAACTTAATACTCACCCTCCGAAGATACTCACCTTTAATACTCGGCACGGCTCCCTGTCCTCGGCGGAGGCTCCTGGTCCTCGGCGGCGGCTTCTCTCTGCGGCGACACCGCCGCATCATAGTGTGGGCCCGCCGGCAGCTCGCATGGACTTGACTGCCGGCTAGTGAAGAATGCAGAGAGAAGCGGAAGCCGCCGCCGAGGATCCGGGTGCCGAAAGGTAACCATTAATTTTTTTTTAATTGACTCGTGTATAAGCCAAGGTAAGATTTTTCAGCGCATTTTTTGTGCTGAAAAACTCGGCTTATACACGAGTTTATTCGGTAAATTGTTTTGCTATTACACACGGACCTCTGAAATCAGTAGGAAAGTAGCCCCTTACACCTGAATGATAAATAATACTGCAATCTCAGTGCTATATGGCATCCATAAAGCCCATGCAGAGCCATAATAAGTAATACGGCCAAATAGTAGTTCAATCAAGTGTCCATATACCGCCATATGGTGCAAATACAGGGCCTATATAATACCGCCATAGCGGTGCCAATACAGGATCTGCTTAGGAGTCATCGGTCTGACTATAGGAAGTGGACGGGGCATGTGCACCATATGTAGCCATAGGCCCAGTAATGAGGAGACTCCCCACGCTGCACCATCTCATCTGCTACAATGTGCAACAACAAGAATTCAACACTCGTTCACAGCTCTATGGTCCAGCCATTTTCTAAGGGATAAAATAAATAGATAAATAATGCTGAATGAACTAGTCGCCATTGATATTAACAGAAACCAGGTTGCATCAGTCTGCAGAGAAACTTGTTTAATGGTATCAAATAATGAGGGATTACATTGACAAGAAAATAAATCAGCGGAAGTTAAAGAGGTTGGCCACATTACCTCAAGTTTTTTGTAATGTGTGTGTAAGTGTGGGGGGCAGGATATTAGGTAATTTACCAATATACATCTATTAATAATTCTGCACTGCTTTCCTGATATGTAAAGTGAAGCCTCTTGTCTTTTACCTCATCAGCCAGACAATCCTGTCCATAAAATGGCTGCAAATGGAGAATCATGTGATCTCTAACTTTCTATGGGCAATCCCCCTGCAAGGACCTTATAATAGTATTCATAAATACAAGATTAAGGTCCTGGCAGGCAATTGTTCATGGACAGTTAGAGACCACATGACCCTCCAGCTGTGGCCATTTTATGGTCAGTAAAGTCTGGCTCATGAGATAAAAGACAGGGGGCAGAACTTTTAATAGATGTATATTGGTAAAGTACCTAATATTCTGCCCCCCACACTTACACAAGCATTACAAAAACATGACCAACCTCTACGAAAAAAGAAAGTGAAAGTTACATGCAAATAGGAAATGTGATAGGCCTGTCTGAAAAGATGGGTTTTTAGGGTGGATTTTAAAATTTGGTAATTATGTATTTGCCTGATAGATTGTGGTAGGGCATTCCAGAGATAAGCCGAAAAAAGGCTGGAACGGCGCTATTCGGATGGGAGTCTTCACAAATGGTCAAAATACTTTATTCCATAGTAAACACGTTTAAACATAGAGCATTTAATTACCTTTAGCCTCTGTCACCAGCAACACTGTTTTTACATCAATACTGTGTTCCCTGTGTTTTAACTGGGGACTAGCCGAGATAACGTTAGAACTTACCAGCCGTGATCGGGTCTCCATGGTGACGCTACTCATCAGTGCTGGCAGTTCCGGTTCACTGACCTGCGGCTTCCGCTCTGATCACGCTTATATGAGCGACGAGGTGGATACTGGCGTATTGGTTTGGCGGACCAAGCTTAATAGCTCTTCTACTGATGTTACATTATTATTTTTAATTCATAGCGTTTTAGGAGCAACTCCTTGATAGACTGCTATATTTGTTTTATATACAAAACGCAATACGAACTAAACATCGAGTTACAATTAATGCTAAACAATTAAAGTGTAAGAATAAGAATTCAGTTTTTAAGTGATTCCGAATAGCACCTTAGATACTGTATATCCATAGAGCTTGGTTCTATTTTTTATACTGATGTATTAAATACCTTTTAAATGCTTTCTATTTATATTTTTAATAACATATTACCAACATTTGGCTTTCTCTCTATATATAAGGTATATCTTTATATATACAGGGTAAATTCCTATTTATTTGCTATTATATGTCATTCTGAATATGGTTTTGTAAATATTTAGATTCTTTCCAATTGTATTTGAAGAAGGGCTTAAAGCCCGAAACGCGTTTACTATGGAATAAAGCATTTTAACCATTTGTGAAGACTCCCATCCGAATAGCGCCGTTCCAGCCTTTTTTCGGGTTTCTAACCCCTACCTTCGTCTACTGGATCACTGGTTTAGCCTATGGTTAAATACCAGCAAGCTGAAGGGCAGCTTACGGATGTTTTAGAAGCACATTGATTTTATAATAAGGTGAGCACACCTCTAGGGGGATAGACCTTTCTGGATGCTGCTTTAAGAATAGTTGGTAGAGAATTTAGCAAGTGGAAGACTGATAAGTAGGGAGTAACAGTAGTCGAGATGAGAGTGCATGAGTGCAACAATTAGGGTTTTAGAGGTTTCCATGGTTACGTATGTATTCTAGAAATATATTTGAGTTACAAGCAACAGGAGCATGTAAGTGAGAATGAGAAGTCGTAGTATAACAGAACCACAAGACATGGAGATGTCAGGGTTAGGTTGATTAGTAGACAGTAGAAAGACAAGAAGTACAGTCTTAGACAGATTAAGTTTCAGGTAGAAAGAGTTCATGATGTTAGAAACAGAAACAATTGGGGTCATTTACTAAGGGCCCGATTCGCGTTTTCCTGACGTGTTACTCGAATATCTCCGATTTGCGCCGATTTCCCCTGAATTTCCCCGAGATTTTGGTGCACGCGATCGGATTGTGGTGCATCAGCGCTGGCATGCACGCGACGGAAATCGGGGGGCGTGGCCGAACGAAAACCCGACGGATTCGGAAAAACCGCCGCATTTAAAACAAAAAATCTGTTGCGGAGCTCGCACTTACCTTCACTCAGCCCGAGCCGGTGAACTCCTGCGCGTTCCGATGCTTTTCAGTGCAGCAGCGCCACCTGGTGGACGGCGGAGGAACTACCTTAATAAATCCCGGCCGGACCCGAATCCAGCGCAGAGAACGCGCCGCTGGATCGCGAATGGACCGGGTAAGTAAATCT
This sequence comes from Engystomops pustulosus, assembly GCA_019512145.1. Taxonomy (NCBI): domain Eukaryota; kingdom Metazoa; phylum Chordata; class Amphibia; order Anura; family Leptodactylidae; genus Engystomops; species Engystomops pustulosus. The sequence continues at coordinate 117,260,596 of CM033641.1, forward strand.
GCCCCAATGTGTTCTGAAGAAGCACAGGGGTGATGTTATGTGCAGATGTATGTAGCTGGGTATCTTCAGCATAAAAACCAAAAACTTAAAACCAAATATACTAATGGTTCTTCCAATGGGAAGAGAGGGAAAAGAGAGGAGGATCTAGAGGTACTGTTTAACTATACAAGCAGTCCCCGGGTTACATACACGATAGGTTCCATAGGTTTGTTCTTAAGTTGAATTTGTATGAAAGTCGAAACTGCATATTTTATAAGTGTAGATCTAGACACAATGTATTTTTGTCGAAGTGACAATTGGATTTTTCAAATTTTTTTGCTGTAATTGGACCAAGGATTATCAATAAAGCTTCATTACAGACACCTTACAGCTGATTATTGCAGCCTGGGACTATAGTAAAGCATCCAGAAAGCTTCACAAGAGGTCACAGTGGGCAGTGGAGTCTGTCTTTAACTAGGGGTCGTCTGTAAGTCGGGTGTCCTTAAAGTAGGGGACCGCCTGCACTATATGATTTTACGAAAACATTTAGTTTTCATAATTGAACTTTTGTTTATACCAAAAATCATCCAAGCCACACCCTATGTCTAAAACAATAAAGAATGGTAACATGTGTACCCCATGATGTGCAGAATATAATGGCACTATATGAGTATATATTTTTTTTATATTTTTGGTGCCCATACAGGCTTCAGAATTATCATCATTTATTCTTAGTTTACATACCGTTTTTACTAGTCTGAACACTAAATTAACTAATTCCTGACTTAGCACCTATTAACACTCAACCTTGCTCCTCACCCACGCGGAGCGCAGGGACAAGATGTTCAGCACTGTGGGCCTGCCCTCTCCATCTCACTTTCTCATGCTGGGAGTATGGGAGAGCAAGGTGACATCATGCGAGAGGCGAGCACTGGACATCTTGCCCCCACACTCCATGCTGCTGATTATAACTTACTTTTCTAGGTAGTATTAATATTTTTTTTTTATTTTTTTCAGGTGGTTGGTTTCCTTTAATTTCATTCCACCACATCTCTCTTCTTTGATTTTGCTCTTGGTTCCTAACAGTTAAATTAGCCAAGATGGACAGATTCTTTCTCCACTTACACTTGTTTCCTGCTGGTCTGCTTTATCTGGATGTCAAAGCCCTGGCCCAATCAACTTCTGGACCGGGGCTCTGACATCTCATATAAGGTTTGCCTACCATTTTAAACTTACTTGCAATAAGCCTTATTTGGAGCTTCTTGGTATTTATTTTACCTTATGTATTTTGCATTCCCTGACCCATTGTCCTCTTGGTTTTGACCAGTAACTGTTTACTACTGCTACAGCTGGAAAGGGGATTTAGCCTTAGGGCTCACTGTCTTTGACTATTCCTACAGCCCATCCTAACCTTTTCCTCACAGCACTACATAAATGTTTTATGTGACCTTTTTTGCACATATTGGGGCACATTTACTAAGGTGTTTGCGCCAGTTTTCTGGCGAACTTTGCACATTCTTTTATGTGCAAACTGCTTGCACATGTATTTAAGAAATGCCCGTGCCACATACACTCACCGGCCACTTTATTAGGCACACCTGTCCAACTGCTCGTTAACACTTAATTTCTAATCAGCCGATCACATGGCGGCAACTCAGTGCATTTAGGCATGCAATTTGCACAAGCTCATCAAAATTGGACAGTAGAAGATTGGAAAAAACCTTGCCTGGTCTGATGAGTCTCGATTTCTGCTGCGACGTTCGAATGGTAGGGTTAGAATTTGGCGTCAACAACATGAAAGCATGGATCCATCCTGCCTTGTATCAACGGTTTAGGCTGGTGGTGGTGTCATGGTGTGGAGAATATTTTCTTGCCACTCTTTGGGAATGCTTCCAGCACCTTGTTGAATCTATGCCACGAAGAATTGAGGCAGTTCTGAAGGCAAAAGGGGGTCCAACCCGTTACTATCATGGTGTACCTAATAAAGTGGCCGGTGAGTGTATGTGTCCCATGTGACCATGTATCGCGGTTTCACTATTCCTCACAGGAAACAAATTTAAATGAAAATGGCATTCCAGCGCACAGTTGGACCATGTACCACATTTAACATTCAGACAGGTGTATGTCACACTTCCCATGTTACATACCAAAAGGTGGTGCACTCTGTTGGGGCAGTGCAGGGAGCGCCAAATTCATAAAGAATGTGCACCACAATTCATGAATCTTGGTCCCACTGCACACCAAACAGGCAAACTGCACATATTGCTGTTTTTAGTAAATGTGCCCCATTGTACCTGGATTATTGGGCAACTGTCCCAAAGTTTAATTTCAGAAAGTAAAAATTCTAAGAAATTAGAAATACTGGTATATGTATTATGGTTAATAGTAATCTGACCATCCTGAATTACATTTTCTCTATCATCAACATATTGGGGTGCCCCAAAGCCCCAAAAATTACTACTGTGGCTGGGGGATAAGTAGGGTGGCACAGCACATAGGGTAAAGAATGAATTCAATGTGTGCTTTTTGGTTGTCCATTAAATTTTTTTGAGAACTGCACAGAAGAGTTAACTCTTTCTCTGGCCTGTCTATGAAACAGAGGGTGTGCTAACGCTGTCGGATCTGTCAGGCTTCTGGGTTAGTGAATCCCCTGGACCACTGCAGACGAAGACACAAGGCGACACCAAGGTCGAGGTACAGAATCAGCAGGCAATCTTGTGGTCAGGGACAAGCAATAGGTCAATATAGGCAGCAACGGTTCAGGGTCTGGAACGGAGCAGGAGGTCAGGGCTGGCAGCGGAGGAGCAGAATAGGTCCGGGATCACAACGGGAGGTCAATACACGGAAACAGGTTGCAAGGAACAGCTTTCTCTTAGTCATGAGCACAAAGATCCAGCAGGGAACACAGGAAAGGGGTTGGGAATTCATCATGAAAGGTAGGTGGCCAGCGCCAATTATCAGTGTGCTGGCCCTTTAAATTTAACAAAGCCAGCACGCTAGGAGCCGCGGGAGACGCCGCTGGAAGTCGTCGAGGTGAGTAGTGCAGTGAGTGCAGCGGGGCACACAGAGGAACACGGGTGCGCCTGCGACCTGAGACACGGGTTGCAGGGGCACCCATGACAGGGGCTCTGGCTGGTCGAACCAAGGAGGATGCAAAAAATGCAGCCATTGGACCACTGTCAGATAAGTCTTTTTTATTGTTTTAGTACCTGCCAAAGCCTGGGTCGCTGTACACAGGTTATGATGTGGTACTTGTTTTATATATAAATTAACTAAAGGATATCGGAAATGAATATTAATGAAGATGTATTGTCACCTGTGAGGAGTGCACCAGGATTAAGATAAGGACAGACTGGCTAGCTGAAAGAGAGAAGGCAGCAGCTGCCCTGATTTGAACAGTAAGTGATGTCTATGTTTGCTTCATGTTCACCCTGGTATGCAGTATATTCATTGATATATACAGGGACGCATCTGCCATGAGTCGAAATGAGAATCTTGCCCCAGGTGGCAGATGTGAGATCATCTATAGGGGCGGAAAACAGGTGAGTCACCGTGTCACAGGTGCTCCTGCGACCCATGTCCTTGGTCACAGGCGCATTTATCTGCCCCTCCAACTGCCTACACGGTCCTCTGTCTATCCGCTCATTCTCCTGCCTTCTAATCCACCTGCCCACTTATCTGCTCATCCACCTGCCTGCTCACTAGTCAATCCGCTCATCTGCCTGCTCCTCCAGCTCCCTGCTCATCTACCCATCCAGCTATCTCACCCACTACAAACCACCTCCAAGGTAGAAATATACACACTTTATATGGGTTTCCTGCCTCTATATAATGTCTTCTGGGGTGTCCTGTCTGTATATACTGTCTATGGGGGGTCCTGTTTGTATATACTGTCTGCGGTGGTTTGCTGTCTGTATATATTGTCTATAGGGGTACCCTGTCTGTATATACTGTCTATGGAGATTTCCTATATGTATGTACTGTCCATAGGCATTGCCCTGTCTATATATACTGTCTAAAGGGGTGTCTGCCCTGTATATACTTTCTACAAGGTGTCCTGCTTGTATATACTATACAAGCTATACATATACATACAAGCTATACTATACATGTTTCGCCACCGAGCTAGGTGGCGAAACATGTCGGGGGGGGGGGGGGGGGGCGATCTTTAGGTTTTTTAAAGCAAGGAATGAGAGACTGCCACAATATACAGCCAACTGAGGTAGCTACCAGAACAGGGGTTAAAAACGAAGCAAGCTGTTGAGAGGGAGGACTAGGTATAGTTAACAAGCACCAGAGGACGGTAAAGAGTAAGTGATCTATACCCAAATAGTCGAATAGAGTGGATGCTATGTGCTATACATGGGATAGAGGATAATAGGGGTTAATTATCACTTGTAGAGAAAAGAGAGAAAAAGCTATTTATCTAGATGCCCTGAACAGGGTCTGAATGAACACTGAAAACTACTGAACACTGGGCTAATAGCGATACACAGACCTGTGTGCTCCTACCTCTCTACCCTACCCCAATCCGAAAAATTGTTGTCTTCCCTTGTCTGTGTGAGAATCAGAGTGAATGTCTGAACAGACACTGCACCCATGTATAGGAAATAGTCTCATAATGAGATAAAGAGGTAAAAATTTCAAGTGGCACGGTCCCTCCTCCTTGATATATTTTAAAACAAAAATACTGAGCCAAAATACTAATTTAATATCCTCTTACAAATATTTTAAACTTAGAAAATAAAATTTAAATTTTAGTTAGCACAAAAATGGTTAAATTGGCCCTTTGGCATTTTTTGTTATAAACTGCTATACTGACCCTTGCTACATTGTTTGACTATTCTCTTGTTATTCAGTTCTGTGCCTTGCTGCCATCTTGGATTTGACCTGGTTCTGCCTGACTTCCCTTATCTGTCTATTATATGTTGTTTTGTGTGTCTTGTCATCTTATTTGTGCACTCACTCAGTATAGTGATTGCCGACCAGAAATCTCTGACCACAAGGCTTTGCGAGGCTTGTGACAATCTGATTGCCATACTCAAGTTCACACCTCCTGTTCACTATTACCAGTAATTTAATTCAGCAAAAGTTTTTTAAGACAACTAAGTTTTCAGTAAAACAATAGCACAAAAATTCCATAGGCAAATCAAATCTACTACAACAGTGAAAAATGTCTGACTGTATCCACAGAGCAAATACATAATACCGGGGTATATTGAAATTTCAAAGAACCCAAAAACATTTTATTAAACAAATTTTAGTATACGACCATGTGATGCAATATCCATTAGCCTCTCCGTGGTGGGCCATGAGTAAGAGCTTACTGTAGTGCCGGAAACATGTTGTTCTTATAACAGTTTCTGTGGATGTGAATATACTTTAAATAAAGAAAAGCTGGTTTGGAAAAGCTGGATCTGTGAGTCCATTTTCTGGGATCTGGCTGCTAACTGATGAAGTGGAAAACGTGCTGCTGTAACCACAATATGTGTATGTACCTTGTGACTATATGACTACTGTGTAATGTCTAGTTTTGTTTGTATATGTATCCCATAATTTGTAAAGAGCTGCGGAATATGATTGTGCTATATGAAGATTTATTAGTATTTATATTATATATATATATATATATATATTTGTACACCTGCACACTATGCTTGAAAATGGGTCCAGTGAGGCGTGTTGCTACATTGATGCCTTTGATACTGTACCAGTGAACCAGTTCCCTACACTGTTAGATTGAAACAGTGGTGTCTACAGTTGGGAGTCTGTTCTTTTTGAAACAGATATACTAGTTTTCCTACATCATGTTATTAGGCACTCAGAAAAAGTCATGCTTAATGTTAAAGGGGGCTGCCTTATAAGGTAGCCAGGAAGCATTTTTTTTCCTTATCCCTTCCAGCGTATCTGTAGCACGGTGGCTTCGTGGGTAGCACTTCTTCCTTGCAGCGCTGGGGACCTGGGTTCTAGTCCCAGGTCAACATCTGCAAAGAGTTTGTATGTTCTCTCCGTGTTTGTGTGGGTTTCCTCCGGTTTCCTCCTACTCTCCAAAACATACTGGTAGGTTGTTTAGATTGTGAGCCCCATGGGGACAGGGACCAATTTGTCATGCTTTGTGTAATCTGTGTGCGCTATATAAAATAAAGAATTATTATATTTCTGTAACTAAAATATACTGTTTGAATCCTCAATAGAATATTGAGGATTGTGCTTCTTTCTTTTTTATATAATACATTGAATTCATGTTATGACATTATACATAAGATAATTAAATAAAGCTACCTGATCCTTGCATACATAACACTATGTACTGGTCTGCAAACAACTAAAACAAACACAGCTAAAATTATCCTACAAGAAGAGGTGGGAATAGATGTGGATTAGGGTGACAAAGCCTCTTTGTTTGTAGACTCTGGCAGTTTTTAATCTTGGTTCATGAAGTACATTGTAGTAGCAGGCATCGCTATGCCATGGTCAGAGAGGTATGGCTAGCAGCTAAGGCAAGTATTCAAAATCCATCCTTGGATATTAGAGTAGAGGACAGAAAGCAAACACCTTATGCAGTAATTTTTTTGGTTCAAACTTTTTGGAAAAAATGCTGCATAAAATCTGCAGTACATTTGCAGTTTATTACACAGATAAATTAACATACAATGAACCTATCCTTACAATGTGAAGGGGTTTTCTCATAATTCACAATTATCCCCTTCATGCAGAATATGAAATACCAGTAATAGTCTGAAGATTGGGGTCTTTGCTCTCAGAGGAATGCTTGTTGGTAGGTGTCCCCAAAAACCACATGTGAATGGAGACTGGGTCAGCTATTACCACAATCCCAAAATAGTGAATGGAGTGTTGGTGGAACAGTGATCATTGTATACATGTAATTAGTGAGAAAAAGTTGTTAAATATATTTATTTTGCACCTATAGGTTAAGATTAATAAAAATAGTGGGTGAGTGCTGAATGATCCATGGTAAATAATAATATGTTGTATCAGCGAACGCAGTGATAACCTACCATATTTTTCGGACTATAAGACGCTTCTTACTTATAGGACGCACGCCAGATTTAGGCTTCCAAAAAAAGGGAAAAATATATTTTACACCAATTAGAATATCCCTGTTGGTCGCACTAAAGCACAGCACACACAGACATACATTTACACAGACAGCTCTGCATCATCCATAGTTACACACTCAGCTCTGCATCATCCATTCACAAACACTCAGCTCACTTATACACACTCAGCTCACCTATACACACTCAGCTCACCTATACACACTCAGCTCACCCATACGCACTCAGCTCACCCATACGCACTCAGCTCACCCATACGCACTCAGCTCACCCATATGCACTCGCTCACCCATACGCACTCAGCTTCACGCCATACGCACTCAGCTCACCTATACGCACTCAGCTCACCTTTAGGCACTCAGCTCAGCTATACACACTCAGCTCAGCTATACACACTCAGCTCAGCTATACACACTCATCTCAGCTACACACACTCAGACTCCCTACACCACTCAGGGCTCACCTCACACACTCTCTAGACACACTCAGCTCAGCTATAAAAACTCCGCTCACCTATACACACTCGCTCCCCTATACACACTCAGCTCACCTACACACCTCAGCTCACCTACACACCTCAGCTCCACCTATAACACACTCAGCTCACCTCTCACACTCACTATACCACTCAGCTCCTATACCCTCAGCTCAGCTATAAACTCAGCTCCCCTATCCACTACTCAGCTCACCTACACACACTCAGCTCAGATATACACACTCAGCTCACCTATACACACTTAGCACAGCTATAAAAACTCAGCTCACCTATACACACTCAGCTTACCTATACACACTCAGCTCACCTATACACACATACACACACACATACATACATACTTCCCCCATTCCCCTTCTCTTCCCTGTTCCCAGGGCAGCATGGTCAGTATGAGACCGGGGTATGTCAGAAGCAGTGATCATGCCATGGCAGTATGAGTACCTGTGGTGATTAAGAAGCATGGATCAAGTCACATATAATACACCTCAGCTCACCTAACCACACTCAGAGCTCACCTATACACACTCAGTACACTATACACACTCACTCACTATACACACTCCCTATACCCTCATCTCACTATACACACTCCAGCTCACCTATACACACTCGCTCGCTATAAAAACTCAGCTCAGGCTATAACTCAGCTCACCTATACACCTCAGCTCACCATAACACTCAGCTCACCTACACACTCCGCTCAGATATACCCCTCATTCTCACCATACAACCTCTAAATAACCTCAGCTCACCATACGCACATCAGCTCACCCATAACCACTCAGCTCACCATCCACACTCAGCTCCCCCTACCCTCAGCCCCCTATTCACTCAGCTCATCATACGCACTCAGCTCAACCCATAACGCACGCAGCTCCACCCATACCACTCAGCTCATCCTATACGCACTCAACTCACCTATAGGCATCTCTCAGCTTATACACAGCAGCTTCAGATATACACACTTCTCTCAGCTACAACACAAACACACTCGCTCACCTACACACCTCAGCTCACCTACCCACACTCACTCACCTATCACACACTCAGCTATACACACTCAGCTCAGGCTATAAAACTCCGCTCACCTATACAACACTCAGCCACCTATACACACTCAGCTCACCATTACACACTCATCTCACCTACGCACCCTCAGCTCACCATATCACACCAGCTCACCACACCACTCAGCTCACCTACGACACACTCAGCTCCATACCTAGCACCTTACTAACTCAGCTCACCTATAACGACCTCACTGCACCTATACACTCAGCTCAGCTAGACACACTCAGCTCAGCTATAACTTCATCTCAGCTAACATACACTCAGCTCACTCACCACACACTCAGACTCACTAAACACTCATGCATCTACACACATAGCTCACTATACACAATCAGCATACACTAACACACTATAGCACGATAACTAGCTTACTATACCACTCACTCAACCTATACACCATACACACACCATACATACTCTTACTCCCCATTCCACTTCTCTTCCCTGTCCCAAGCAGCATGGCATATGACCTGGTGGATGTAAGAGCATGGATCCGCATGGCAGTATGAGACCTGTGTTGATGTAAGAAAGCATGTGATCAGTCACATAATACACACTTCAGCTCCCTATCATCACCTCAGCTCACCTATACACACTCAATTCAACTAACACACCAGACTACATAAAACTCACCTAATAACACACTCAGCTCAACTTACACACGTCCTCACTAACACACTCGCTCAGCTATTAAAAACTCAGCTCACGCTTTAAAAACTCAGCTCACCTATACACACTCAGCTCACCTATACACCTCAGCTCACTATACACTCAGCTTAACACACCTACCTATACATCTCAGCTCATCCCTTACACAAACACCTCAGCTCACCTACCTCATCACACACTCAGCTCATACCCCCTCAGTCACCACACACGTCAAAACTGCTCACACATCAGTACATACACTCACTACACTCATAACCAACACTCGCTCACCTATACACACTCAGCTCAGCTATAAAATCGCCAACTAACATCACTATACACACTCCTCACCTTAACACACTCAGCTCACCTATAAATCAGATCAGTAACACAACCGTCACTACACATCTATACACACTCAAAAGCTATCAACCAGCTCACCTAACACAACTTAGCATCGCTATAAAAACGCAAGCTCAAACTCAGCTCACCTATAATACACCTCATCTTCCTATACACACTCTCTCACTTATAACACACTACACACACACATACACTACATACTTTCCCGCCATACATACTTCCTTCCTCCTTCCCCCATTCCCCTTCTTCTTCCCCTGTCCCAGGGCAGCATTGCAGATGAGAACCTGGGGTGATGTAAGACATGTATCAGCATGGCAGTCATGATACCTTGGTGATGTAAGAGAAGCAAGTGATCAGTCACATATATACACCTCAGCTCACCTATCACACTCAGCTCCACCTATACACAACTCAGGTTTCCAATACAACTCAGCCCAGCATATCCACTCACTATAACAACACTCAGCTCCTATACACCTCAGCTCCCTATACACACTCAGCTCAGCTATAAAACTCGCTCAGCTATCCAAACTCAGCTCACCTATACCCCTCAGCTCACCTTACACACTCATCTGACCTACACCCTCAGCTCATATACTACACACTCAGCTCACCTATAACAACACTCACTCACCTATAACCACTTAGCACCGCTATAAAACTCAGCTCAACCTATACCCTCAGCTTCCTATCCACACTCAACTCAGCTCACTATACACACATACACCCCTACATACTTCCTCCATTCCCCTTCTTCTTATACCTGTCCCAGTCAAGCATGGCATCATGCTGGGGTTATGTAAGAAAGCACTGTGATCAAGCATGGCAGTATGAACCTCGTGGGTGAATGTAAGAGTCATGTGAATCGCCAGTCACATATATACACACTCAGCTCACCTATACAACTCAGCTCACCTATACACACGCAGTCTCACATATACACGCACTCCTCAACTATACACACTCACCTATACACACTCACTCACTATACACACTCAGCTCACTATCACACTCAGCCAGGCTATACAAACTCAGCTCATCTATAACATCACCATAAACATCCAGCTCACCTACACCTCAGCTCACCTACACTCAGCAATTACACTCACTCTTCAACCTATACACCAACACCTATCCAACTCACTCATATCAACACCACTAACAAGCATGCTACTACCCATCACACACACCCTCCAGCGTCACCTATACACCGACTCAGCTCACTTCATACTCACTCACATCTACATCACTACACTTACACACTCACTCCTATACACACTCACTCAGCCTATACACCTACTCAGCTCAGCTTATAAAAACTCAGCCACTAAACCACTCACTATACACACTCAGCTCACCTACTACACCTCAACTCAACTCACCACACACTCCCTATGAACCACATCAGCTCACCCTATAGCCACTTAGCACCGCTATAATCAAACAGTAACACACTAGCTCACTCTATACACCACCATACACACTCACTCACATACACACTCAGCTCACCTATACACCCTTACACCCACAATATACTCATACTTCCTTCCTCCCCCATTCCCCTTCTTCTTACCCTGTCCCAGGGCAGCATGCAGTATGAGACCTGGGGGATGTAAGAAGCATGTGCTCAGCACTGGCAGTTGAGACCTGTGGTGATGTAAGAAACATCGTGATCCTTCACATTCTCACACTCACCACCTAACACCTCACTCACCGATACACACTCATTTCCATATACACACTCATCTCACATATCCACCCTCACCTATACACACTCCGGCTCCTATACACACTCCTCTCACCTATACAACTCAGCGCACTATAAATTATTCAGCTCATGCTATAAAACCAGCTCACCTTACACACTCAGCTCACCTATAACACACGCAGCTCACCTATACACACTCAGCTCACCTACACCACACTCAGCTCACCTACACACACTACAGCTCAACCTATAACCACTCAGCTCACCTATACACCTCAGCTCACCTATACACACTCACCTATACACAACACTCAGCTCAGCCTACACACTCAGCTCAGCTGATAAAATACAAACTCAGCTCCCTTACCACTCAGCTCACCTAACACACTCAGCTCAGATATACACACTCAGCTCACCTATACACATCTTAGCAGCAGCTACTAAAACTCGTCTCACCTATCCACACTCACTTACCTATCCACTCACTCACCTAATAACAACACATACACACACCTACCTACATACTTCCCCCATGCCCCTTCTTCCTTACCCTGGTTTCCCCAGGGTCGTAGGGCGTAGAGACATGGGTTGATTAAAAGCATTGTGGATCAGCATGGCATTATGAGACCTTTGGTGATGTACGAAGCATGTGTCAGTCCCCATATATAACGACTCAGCTCACCTAACACATCAGCCACCTATACACCCAGTTCACATATACACACTCAAATCTCACAAATACAACTCAACCTATACCACTCATCTCACCTATACACACTCAGCTCACGAATCACACTCAGCTTCAGTCTATACAAACTCAGCTCGCTATACAACTCGGCCCACCTATACAACACTCAGATCCACCTATACACACTCCACTCACCTATACACTCAGCTGCAGATATACACACTCAGCTCCCTATACCACTCACCTATACACACTCATCGCTCACCCTACGCACTCAGCTCACCTACCGCACTCATCTCAAACCATACACACTCACACTCATCTCACACCCATACGCACTCCAAGCTCACCCATATGCACTCAGCTCACCCATACGCACTCAGCTCACCCATACGCACTCAGCTCACCCATACGCACTCAGCTTCACCTATACGCACTCAACTCACCTATAGGCACTCAGCTCAGCTATACACACTCAGCTCAGCTATACACACTCATCTCAGCTACACACACTCAGCTCACCTACCCCCCAATCTTTTTTCACCTACACAACACTCAGCTTTACACAGTCACTCACTATAACACACTCAGCTCAACATACACACTCAGCTCACCCTAACACACTCCTCACCCATACACTACACCAATTGCAGCTCACCTACGCACTCAGCTCCACCCTAACCCTCACTCACCTATCACCTCAGCTCAACCTATACAACTCCATCAGCTCGCTCACCTCTAATACCTTGCACATCAGCTCAGCTATACAACCCTCAGCTCAGTCTATAAATCATCTTAGCTTCACCTATACACACTCAACTCACCTACCCACACTCAGCCTCAAAGATAAACTCACCACCAACACCATCAGCTCACTATACACACTTGCAGCTATAAAAACTCAGCTCACCTATACACACTCAGCTTACCTTACCCACACTCAGCTACCTTACACAATACACCACAACATACCTACATACTTCCCCCATTCACTTCTTCTTACCCTGTCCCAGGGCAGCATGGCATCATGAGACTGGTGGTGGAGTAAGAAGATGTGATCAGCATGCAGATGAGACTGTGTGATGTAAGAAAGCTTGATCGGTCACATATATACACACCTCGAGCGCACCTATACAACTCGCTCACCTATCACAACCTCAGCTTCACATACACATCAGCTCACATATACACACTCACCTATACACATTCAGCATCTCAACTATACACACTCAGCTCACCTATACCCACAGTCACGAAACTCAGCTCAGCTATAAAATCAGCTCACGCTAATAAACTCAGCTCACCTATACACACTCAGCTCCCTACACAACTCCTCAGACTAGAAACACTCTCAGCTCACCTATACTAACTCAGCTATACACAACTCAACACAGCTTAACACACTCAGCTCACCTATACACAACTCACCTAACACACTCAGCTAACCTACACACACTCAGCCTCACCTACACAACTCAGCTCACCTATACACAATCCGATCAATCTCCCACATCAGCTCACCTATACCACTCACTATAACACTCCGCACAACTATCCCACTCATGCTCACCTCTTACACACTCAGCTTCGCTATAAAAACTCACTCACTATAAAAACTCAGCTCACCTATACACACAGCTCACCTACACCTCACTCAGATATACACACTGCAGGCTCCACCTATACACCCTCATCTTACACATCAACTCAACACCTCTATAACACACTCATCCACATACACCTCACCTTCACACTCGCATCACTATACACACTCGATACATACTTCCCCCATTCCCCTTCTTCTTACCCTGTCCCAGGGCAGCATGGCAGTATGAGACCTGGGGTGATGTAAGAAGCATGTGATCAGCATGGCAGTATGAGACCTGTGGTGATGTAAGAAGCATGTGATCAGTCACATATATACACACTCAGCTCACCTATACACACTCAGCTCACCTATACACACTCAGTTCACATATACACACTCAGCTCACTATACACACTCACCTATACACACTCAGCTCAACTATACACACTCAGCTCACCTATACACACTCAGCTCAGCTATAAAAACTCAGCTCAGCTATAACACTCACCACCTATACACACTCAGCTCACCTATACACACTCAGCTCACCTATACTCAGCTCAGATATACACACTCAGCTCACCTATACATACTCAGCTATACACTCTCAACACAGCTAACACACTCAGCTCACCTATAACACACTCACCTATACAACACCAGCCACTACACACACTCAGCTCACCTACACACAACTCAGCTCACCTAAACAACTCAGCTCACATATACACACTCAGCTCACATCTACACACTCACCTATACACACTCAGCTCAACCTATACACACTCTCTCACCTATACAACACTCACCTCAGCTCAGCTATAAAAAACTCAGCCATAGCTAAAAACTCAGCTCACCTATACACACTCAGCTCACCTACTACACACTCATAGCTCAGCTCACCTATACACACTCGCTCATATGACACACATCAGCTCACCTATCCTATAGCCGCTAAACTCAGCTAGCTATACCCACTCAAACACAGCTATACACACTCAGCTCACCTATACACACTCACCTATACACACTCAGCTCACCTATACACACTCAGCTCACCTATACACACTCAGCACAGCTATACACACTCAGCTCACCTATACACACACACATACATACTTCCCCCATTCCCCTTCTTCTTACCCGGTCCCATGGCAGCAAGACCTGTGGTGATGTAAGAAGCATGTGATCAGTCACATGATTCTGACATCACCACAGGTCCTGTAGGACATCGGGGAGAGCAGTGTGGAGGCTCACCTCCGGTTTATAAGATGCAGGCACTTTTTAGCAAGATTTTTTCTTGCTAAAAAGTGCGTCCCATAGTCCAGAAAATACGGTACTATAACCAGTAAATTAAAAGTAAGTCACCATACAAGTTTTATATGGGAATAGAATTCAAGGGATTGGACTGGTCAGTCCTTGTTGATTTGTCAAACTGGCCCCCGTGGAAGAGCACTGGATTTCCCAGAGGGCCGTACTCATCAAGCTGTGATAGCTTTGGAGC
>CM033641.1:117276222-117548643 GCA_019512145.1 Engystomops pustulosus
CCAGTGACAATTGGAGTTTGAACATTTTTTGCTGTAATGGGACCAAGGATTATCAATAAAGCTTTTTTACAGACACTTTACAGCTGATCATTGCAGTCTGGGACTATAGTAATGTATCCAGAGAGTTTACCAGAGGTCAGAGGGGTCTGTCTGTAACTATGGGTTGTCTGTAAGTCGAGTGTCCTTAAGTAGGGGACCGCCTGTAGATTATTATTCATTACTGTACATTGGGGCTACCTGCCAGTGAGACAAAAGCCCCAGGCAGGCGGCCTGTGATCAAGCTGCGGCACAGAGACACAGGGGGAAATTTATCAGTGCTTCTATGCCAGTTTTCTGAAATAATCAAAAGAAATTGCAATTTATTATGCAACTACACCAACTTTACGCCATATGGAAATAAAGAAGCTGCATGTTTGCAGGTTTTTGGACTTGCTGTAGTTTTGTACACCAGCGCAGAACAGCCGGCAAAGCCTCATGATGTATCTCCCTTGATGGTGGGAGGCTTTATTATACCCCAGCATACGGAGTGCCAGCCTATGATAAATCTCCCCCATGAGCACTGGCCAGCAAAAACGAATCCATTGTTCATTTCCCCTGTACTAAGCTACTGCAAGTGCCTGCTTAGAAAGATATGTGCTCCTCCCCCAACTCATCTTACATTGGTGGAGATTTATCAACATGTCTACGACTTCAGGAGTAATTTCTATCTGAAATACACATTTTGGGTTTTAAACCTTTTCAGGCAATTTCCGACTTGTTTGAAAAGGGGGTTTAGTAGAAGTTTGGGACAAGCACAACTCTTCCTTCGACCTGGCCATCCAGCCAAACTAAGCAGGAGAAAAACCTTGATGATTTAGGTAAAGAAGAAGCTACATACAGTTTGCATAAAAACACACGAGGGACTCCCAGACTATGAGAAATAAGATTCTCTGGTCTGATTAGACAAATATTAAACTTTGTGATGTTAATGCTGAGCAGTATGTGTGGAGAAAACCAGACACTACACATTACCTGCCAAATACAATCCCAACAGTAAAACATGGTGCTGGCAGCATCATGCTATGGGGGTGTTTTTCAGCTGCAGGTACAGGACGGCTGGTTGCAATTGAAGGAAAGATGAATGCAGTCAGGTACAGAGATATCCTTGAAAGAGTGCTCTGGACCTCACACTGGGCCGAAGGTTCAAATGCTAGCTTATTTTTAGCACTTGTTATTATTCCCCCCTTTCTGCCACGGCATAGAGGAGTGTGAAAGGAAGGTCCCAACCAGCAGGGTAATAGGCGCAGCCGTTGGGGAGTGGGCAGGTGCAGGGCGTCCATATGGGAAAAATTTGAGGCCGGGGCTATCATACGCTGGTGCTTCCCCGCAATGGTCCGACAGAGTTCACCATCTTTTTTGTAGTGCACCTACAATCAGTCCCACATCAGTCCGAATCAGTCCCACAACACGCCCCCTAATTTGTGTGGCATGGAAGCCAGCACAGCTGCACCACAAAAGGGTCGCATGCGACAGAATTTCAGCGCAGTCACTTCTTAAATACCTGTGCAAGCTGTTTTAGCTATGAAGAATGTGCACGGTCCGACAAAAGTGCACAGCACGACCCTCAGTAAATGAGCCCCATAATGATCCTTGTGTTCCAACAGTCTGGTAACATTATCAGGGTCCAGGTTTATCTTCACTTTTATTTAGTTTCTGAACATTCTACTAGAATCAGACACATACAAAATGATGAGATAGATCAGAGATGATGAGATCCATGCGATGCATAAAACACACAATGACACTCTCCAGCTCTGCTACATAAGAGCTATAACAAACACTGTCAGCTTTGCTAACTTAGCTATATCACACACACACACACACATTCAGCTATACTGTACCTCCTTCCACCTGATATAAAGATCTTATTTTGCCTGTAGCTTGTAGATTTACTCTACTCACACTGATGTTTGCTGGCAAGAAGTGTGTATGGGTGAGCTGGTCTTGATCAGTGTGAGACAGGAGAATCTATTTATGAAAAAAATATGTCCTGCCAGACCCTAAGTCAGAAAATTAATGGTCGGATCCCAGGACAAATGAAATTGTGTACACCAGGACTGATACAGACAGGTTGGAATTATATCTGTGAAATGCTGTATTTATGTTAATAACAGTAAATTAGAGAATGTGTTATTTTGTTATCCTGAGTATATTTAAGAATCTTGCCTCCATGGGAATACCCCTGTAATTACCAATTGGCTGCAAAGAAAGAAAGAATGAAAAATGTAAAGGGGGCTGAATACTTTCCATACCTGATGAACATCATGACATTCTAACTCAAATTCTTATGAACCATGGTAGGTTATTGTGCTTCTAATACAATGGCACAAATATTACAACCATTTAAAAGTGACCTTCGTTACCTCATTAGTTTGGTTTAAGGATACTTGGTGACCTGAGTATAAGCCGAGGTACCTAATTTTATCACCAAAAACTGGAAAAACCTATTGACTCAAGTATAAGCCAAGGGTGTGAAATGCATTGGTCACAGCCTCCCCAGTATATAACCAGCTAGACAGCCCTGCCCCCCAGTATATAGCCAGCAAGTCCCCAGTAATATATAGCCAACCAGCCCCCAGTGGTAAATAGCTACCCTCCTGTAGTATACAGTCTGCCCCCCCGAGGTATATAGCCATCCACCTGTAGTATATAGCCAGCCCCCTGTAGTATATAGCTAGCCTCTGTGCAGTATATAGCCAGCCAGTCCCCTTTAGTATATAGCCAGCCAGTCCCCTTTAGTATATAGCCAGCCAGCCCCCTTTAGTTTATAGCCTGCCAGCCCCCTTTAGTATATAGCCTGCCAGCCGCCTTTAGTATATAGCCAGCCCCCTTTAGTTTATAGTCTGCCAGCCCACCAGCCCCTGTGTAGTATATAGCCTACCAGCCAGTTCCGTGTAGTATACTCACCATTCCAACGCCCCAGACAGCCCCTCTTCTATCTTCATGTGCGCGACAGTTCCGTGCCCACGGCCCCGCCAGCGCACAACTGTGATGTCAGCCGCTGCTGACATCACAATTGTGCACTGGCCAGGCCGTGCACACTAAGCTGTCGCGGATCTAGAGCCAATGTCAGCGCACATGTAGAAAGAAGAAAAGCTGTTTTTTATAATTATTGTAAATTTGTACATATTTTAGTAGAAAGTTTGAATTTTAATGTCATTTTTGTATTATAGCATTACAGTTTGTTACAAAATTGCCTGAAGGTGGCCATGTGTATAAATGATAAGCCCTTGTAAACCAATAGACTGTGGCATGGTAGGAAGGGAGCGCAGCAGAAGGTAAGTAATGGTTTTTAGAAAAAAAAAAACCCTCCCCAGCTCCCCTTCTAAATTGCCCAACCACTTTAGGTCTCCTAAGCTGCAGAAGCTGGCTGTACAGTAAGCTCTTGTTGTGGCTAGGCTGAAAACTGTCAAAGTGAAGAAATTAGTTGGTAACCGTCGGCTTCACATAGACCATATATTGTTCTTTATAAATTTCCCCATTGTTCATGAGCAGAAAACGCAGTCCCTCACAGATAAAATACATATATTATTTGTCCCTCTTGCATTCTCAAGTACCAGACAGACACTCTCCTTCATCATAAGCAAAAAGATCTTTGCAAGTATTTTGGTATATTCAAATAAATCAATGACCATAGGCCCAATGACATGGTATAAGAAACATCACCATCCTTTGTGTGACATGAAATGATCCAACTCTAATTGGATCAATCAATGTGTAATTTAACCTACTATAGACATATCTTATTTTAGTCAACGGGAATTGGCGTTAGTTTTGTAATCGTGTTCTCCATGTAGTAATGCTTGCTAGTTACTTATAGAGAACCCGTCAGGGAAAATAACCCCCTAAACTAAATATATTTTCATAAACTGCCATTAGAAAGCATTGACTCTATCCCTTCTTTGTCCCTCTACATACCTGTAAACTTAAGCAATGAGGTCCTAAAGCTGTATGCAAATGATCTGTGAAATGTCCAATGAGTCATAATCATATTCAAGCTGTCCATCTTATTCATGAGTGGGAGGCACAGCCACACCCCCAGTGCTTGACTGACAGCAAGTATAATGATGTAATTGCTCCTCCATGTGCTTGCTGGTGCTGGCGGACACACCCCCTGCAGTCTGTGTGTGTAGGAGAGATACAACAGCTCCAGGTAGCCATGTTATAGCAGAACATGTCAGGTACTTGTGTAGCTGATGTCTGTGTCTCTGTGTATTAGGAGGATGCAGCATGTCAGCAGATGCAGCACAGACACTAGCAATGCTTTACTATACATTACACACAGACATGAGCAGGGGGAGGAGAATGTCATTTTTGTATTATAGCATTACAGTTTGTTACAAAATTGCCTGAAGGTGGCCATGTGTATAAATGATAAGCCCTTGTAAACCAATAGAGTGTGGCATGGTAGGAAGGGAGCGCAGCAGAAGGTAAGTAATGGTTTTTAGAAAAAAAAAAACCCTCCCCAGCTCCCCTTCTAAATTGCCCAACCACTTTAGGTCTCCTAAGCTGCAGAAGCTGGCTGTACAGTAAGCTCTTGTTGTGTCTAGGCTGAAAACTGTCAAAGTGAAGAAATTAGTTGGTAACCGTCGGCTTCACATAGACCATATATTGTTCTTTATAAATCTCCCCATTGTTCATGAGCAGAAAACGCAGTCCCTCACAGATAAAATACATATATTATTTGTCCCACTTGCATTCTCAAGTACCAGACAGACACTCTCCTTCATCATAAGCAAAAAGATCTTTGCAAGTATTTTGGTATATTCAAATAAATCAATGACCATAGGCCCAATGACATGGTATAAGAAACATCACCATCCTTTGTGTGACATGAAATGATCCAACTCTAATTGGATCAATCAATGTGTAATTTAACCTACTATAGACATATCTTATTTTAGTCAATGGGAATTGGCTTTAGTTTTGTAATCGTGTTCTCCATGTAGTAATGCTTGCTAGTTACTTATAGAGAACCCGTCAGGGAAAATAACCCCCTAAACTAAATATATTTTCATAAACTGCCATTAGAAAGCATTGACTCTATCCCTTCTTTGTCCCTCTACATACCTGTAAACTTAAGCAATGAGGTCCTAAAGCTGTATGCAAATGATCTGTGAAATGTCCAATGAGTCATAATCATATTCAAGCTGTCCACCTTATTCATGAGTGGGAGGCACAGCCACACCCCCAGTGCTTGACTGACAGCAAGTATAATGATGTAATTGCTCCTCCATGTGCTTGCTGGTGCTGGCGGACACACCCCCTGCAGTCTGTGTGTGTAGGAGAGATACAACAGCTCCAGGCAGCCATGTTATAGCAGAACATGTCAGGTACTTGTGTAGCTGATGTCTGTGTCTCTGTGTATTAGGAGGATGCAGCATGTCAGCAGATGCAGCACAGACACTAGCAATGCTTTACTATACATTACACACAGACATGAGCAGGGGGAGGAGAGGGGAGGGGTAACAGGGGTGACATCACTGCCTCTGACCATGTGACCAGCCTCATTTACAAAATAAAGAAAAGATTATTTTATAATGATTAATGTATAAAATAACTAGATAAAGGCTGGGATGGGATCCTTGTGAGCTGCTCCAACAGGTAGTAGTGACAGGACAAGTGACACAGACCTGATGACAGGTGTCAGGTGTCCTTCAGAGTCTGATCAGGGTGCGATCAGAGTTTAATCAGTGAAAAACTGACATTTTTCATCAGAGTTCAATCAGTTTTCAGTCAGAGTTTGTTCAGTGTCAGTTTTTCTTGCACATTTTTTTGAGTTTTCAATGCAATTTCAATGTGTTTTTCACACACACACACACTCAGAGCTGAGGTCTATCTTTTCTATGGCAATTGATCAGCATTTTATCAGTGCATTTATCACAACACGTGAGTTGCAAAAGTAGAGCATGCCTTATGATTTAAATGTGCGTTAAAAAAAGGCAAGTCTGAAAAAAAACATTGATTTCAATGGGTCAGAATGCAATGCAAGTTCTGAACGTCGAAAGCACACGCAGAACACTCACATGAAAAATGCAAGTGTGAAAGAGGCCTAAGGTCTTCATTGAGATGATCATTGGCTCCGTTTTTGCAAGTCTTGCCTGTATTCAAACAGTATTTACCCACTTCCTACTGCATATATTAGGTTTTGGTTGCCACCTTGAGGCACCTGAGATCATTTTAGTTGAGAAGCCAATAATTTGGATGTTTTTCCCTCTGCATCATTTTAGTTAACTGACATGTGTCACAAAAGTGCACAGATTGACACGTTACTCCACAAAATAAATTATCTCACTTGTGTAACTTTTCACTCTTTAATAAAAGTGAAATCAAATTTCATCTGATTTTAGTATATTAAACAGATCTTTAGTATGTTAAACAGATCTAATAATAAGATTATAAAAGCTAGTATAAAGGAAATCTACCCTCAAAATGAAGCATGTTAATCCAGGGACACTTCATCATAGATCCAGGCACTGTGACTGTGGTAATATTCTTATATTTGTTATCCATGGCCTCTTTCCTTCTAAAATCAACTTTTAAAATTATGCTTCACAGCTTCACAGGCTTTTACTCCTACTGAGAATTTCCCCTTCCACTGTGTGAGATTACATCAGGTAGAGGAAAGGGGAAGTGTTGTGAGATCATAGGCTTTTGGTAACGCCCCCCGCCCCCCCAAAGCGTTCTGGCTCATTAGAATACTTTTAAAAGCTGATTTTAGAAGGAAGGATATATTATATATATATATATATTAGAAGAATACTACAGTCACGGTATCTGGATCTATAAGTTAATGCCCCTGGTTTATCATGATGCATTTTGATGGTAGTAATCCTTTAATAACTTTCATTTTTTCACCCTTGCCAATAAATGGTTTCAGTTTTACCTGCTTTGTCTAAGGTACATTTAATATGATCCTGCATGCACATTATTGCATAGTTTATGAATGTCAGCTGAAAGAAAAGTTGGAAAGCTTACCTGTATACAATAATGAATAGTATTGTATGTGTAATGTGCAACTTAAATTACTGATTTACAAAACAAGTCACATAAAACAATGAGGTTCATATTTACAGTCATCAGGTGGCTTCAGCCAAAATAATTTAGTCATATACTTTGTATGCCATTTGTATTTCGGGCACATGTCGGTGCCCAAGAGAGGAGGAGGGGGTAAGCACTGCCCATTGCCATCTATAGGGGACGTATATATGGTGTATATATGCCCCCCATGCGGCCGTGTGAATGTAACCTTATATGCAGAAAAAAAACACCAGTAGATCCAGTGAAAACAGTGGTTTTAATCAATGTTCAATGCAATGTTTTGGCTTATAGAGAGCCTTTTCAAGCATGCAAAAGGCTCTCCATGACCCAAAACGACCCATTAAACATGGAGTAAAACCACTGTTTTTACTAGATCTAGAGGAGTGTTTTTTTTCTGCATATTACTTAGAGAGGACACCAGCCTGGCCCTAAGAAGTATGCCCTCATTTATGGTTTATTGTGCTTTCTTCTTGTGTTGCTATAAGACTTTCTTGTTGTATCTATCTATCTATCTATCTATCTATCTATCTTATGAATATCTAAATGAAAAGGATATATATATATAGTGTACCGGGGACCTAAAAAAGGCATATGAAGACATACGACTGCTCAAGCAGCCTGCCTATCCAAGTTCATAGGCTGACGTTACGAATACGTAATGCATAAAATACATATTACAACTGATTCAAATTGCCTGCAAGCTGCAACAATAAATAATATAGAAAAAGTGGAAATGAGTAAAAATAAAACACAATGGGGCACATTTACTAAATGCAGTTTGCCTGTGTATAGTGCAGAGTGTGCCAGATTCTTCATGGATCTGGCGCCCTCTACACTGCCCCAACAGATTGCAACACTCTTTGTTGGTGCTCCTTTAACATGGGGCCTGCAACACACTTCTGTCAGACACAATTGTGGAGCAGACACTTCTTAAATACCTGTGCAAGCAGTTTGCCCCAGTGGTCCACATTAATTAAAGCCTCTGCACCAGTTTTATGTCTGACTTTGCACATTCTTTTCAGTGCAAACTGCTTGCATAAAGTATTCGCAAATTTTGTGTAACATCGGGGATAATGCAGCCGCGACACAAAATTCTGCACTGAAAGAGGTGTTCCGGTGCACACTTATCATACCATGGCCACATTTATCATGTAGTTTCCAACAGGAATATGTAGCATGTTCTATGTTGATGGTGCACCAAAAAAAAGTAATTGCACTATGCTGGAGCAGTGGAGGGGGCACCAGATTCATGAAGAACGTGCACCACAATTCATGAATATGTAGCATACTGAAAACTTTTGATAAATGAGGGCCAATATATTTTGTATTGCTGAGTCCTAAAATTCTCTATATATAAAAGTGTGATCAAAAGGTCATATTGTTCTCAAAATAGTAGCAACGAATATGGGGAAATGAAGAATTTTTTGGTCCAAAAAGTTTTATTTTCTTAAATCTATCAAAATACCAAAAAAAAACTATATAAATTTGGTATCCCCATAATCGTACTGACCCAAAGAATAAAGTAGAAGAAGAGGTGTCATTTGTAGTGCACAGTGAAAGTTAAGCCCACAAGAATGTGGCATAAATTCTTGTCAATTTCACCACGTTTTAATAAGGTAAATTAAGGTCACTATGAAGTACAATTTGTTATGCAGAAATCATGCCCTCATACAGCGTTTTGAGAAAGAAAAACAGAAACATAAAAAAGTCCAAAATTGCTGTACAAATCATAATCTTTCTAGCATTGTGATAAAACAAAAGGGCACTTATGAAATTATTCCAACATAAAGCATTGATGTGGTAAATGTTAGCTAAAAAAGAATTTGGGTAGTTACACTATCTGTTTGAAAAAAAAAGCATTTAAAATTTTAAAAATGAAAACTTTTTTCCAAATTTTTGCCAAATTCCCCCGTTTCAGCTATTTCAGCCTAAATTTCTCACTAACCTCAAAACCCCCGGAAAAATTTACCAGATAAAGTGACACATTGCAGTTTTGAAAAATAGGGCTTGGTCACTAAGGGGTTAATTGACAATATGTTTGAAACAGCTTTACATATCAAGCTATTTTGTCCATGACATATGAGATTATACTGTATTTTTTTCTATAATTGAGGAAAAATACACTTTTTTTTGTCATTGATCCCATAAAAGTTTATCAATAAATAGTAAAAATTGTGTCTGGACCGCCCACTCATGACCGCCGGAAGATAGGTCTGTTGTTTGGACCACTATGTGCCACAATATGGCAGAGCTTTAGGGTATTATTCAGTCCATTATCCCTACCCAGGCTCAGCTACAGAAGCAGAGTGTACAAGTATCCCTGGAACTGTCAAGTATGTCTCATTGTAGTTCCTTCTCCATTCTGCCTTTACTTGACAGGCCCTATCCTTTATATCTTACATCCCTTAAAGGACACTTGTCAACAAATAAAACCGAATGAGCTGCACATACTTAAAAAAAACAGATCCCTTGGCCTCTTAGAATTATGGTACTGTGAAAAGCCTATCTATACTGGAACATACCCTAAAGCTCTGTCACAATGTGGCACTTAGCGGTTCAATGAACCGGGGGAGAAGCAGAAGAGAGGGGAGTGTCTGGACCGCCTAAACATGAATATGCTGGGAGGGTGGAAGATAAGTCTGTTGTTCAGACCACTACGTGCCACATTGTGGCAGAGCTTTAGGGTATGTTTCAATATAGATAGGCTTTCCATAGTACCATAATTGGAAGAGGGCTAGGGATCTGTTTTTATTAGTATGTGCGGCTCGTTTGGTTTCATTTGCGGAAAATAAGAAATCTACATTCTTACTTCTTTTATGTGCAATTAGGAAGTATGTTTCCATGTGACCTTTGTGAAGTGGTTAAGCAACTGCTTTCACATAACTAATAGTGAATATAATTATAATTTAATAATATAAAATAATTAAAATATGAATCTGAGAAATTTGACCTGTAAATCCTTGAGTTGCCCTTTCTAAGGTTGTATACATTTTTAATGAATAAATGCTTAGTTTTACTATATCTGTTATACAAACATATAACTAACAATTAACAAATATTATGTGCTTCTATTAGAGAGTATATCTACTGACGTGATTTTTTTTAATGTTCTGCTGCAGATTTACACCATGTCTGCTAATTCCTTCCTTTCTGTTGCATAAAGAACCTATTTACTTGCATGAACAAAGAACATATGTGTACGTCATCCTTTATGCTTAATGTTCCATATCCAGATGCATACTTAAAGGGGTATTCCCATCTGGGCATTTACATTTAATTAAATTCATTTGCCATATGTAAACATTTCTTCAATTGGATGTTATTAAAAAAAATGTTCCTGTGTGAAGATAATTTCTCAAAAATGTAGTTATTCTGTCCCTTAGAAACGAGATTGCTTCCTCGGATACGACCACGTCACACTCTGGCAGCGGTGGCCAGACTTGCGCTATATAGTCCTGCCGGACCACCAGGATTCAGCGGTCATTACCACAGGGCGGCTGTAGGACATGCAGTAACTCCCGGACATTTCATATACAAAAACAATTTGTTTCTTTGTGCACTCAATCTATCAGACGTGGTCGTATCCGATGAAGCTATCTCGTTTCTGAGGGACAATATGGTTACATTTATGAGAAATTATCTTCACACAGGAACATTTTTTTTAATAACATCCAATTGAAGAAATGTTTATATATGGCAGATTAATGAAACTGAATGTAAGTGCCCAGATGAGAATACCCCTTTAAGCCTTTTTATACAATAGTAATGACAAAGCACAGTCACATGATATGATAAAATACTTTATAATTAAATTTTAATTAAGCTTTATACCAATAAAGCTTAATGACTGCTAAAAATGATGTACAGTATATTGCTATTTCTTCTTTTTCTAATAAGTGTTTATTCTCAGCAAGACATACATCATTTCCCTACTGATCATTGTTACACAAGAACAAAAATAACACTGTGGGAAAAAAAGTCTTCTATTCTAAATCATCCCCAGACATTCATTTAAAACTTCCTGTTGAACGTGCATTATCCCTTGTCATTTCTTGGCCATGTTGTTAGCCAATCATCATGACACAAAGATAAGGTTTTGTGCCACTAATATTAATGTAATGCCAAAAGAGTCTTTAGGGCTTAATGCAGCATCTCATCTTACAAGATATCAAATAGCTATTCAAAGTTTTAAGAACAGATATAATAATATAATCAGCCATATAACTAGAGGTGACATGTGCTTGCTATGGAGGATATTCTTTAAGATAAAACATATATCTTAAATAAACATATTTTTTCTTAAACATATAAGAAAGAACATATAACTAAAACATGTTAATCGAAAAAGAAGGTGCTAGCAAATAAACCAACCATATTATCATTATGCTATAATTTGTATGATGATATGAAAATAGTTATATACGGTAAGCAGCATTTCCTAAAAACAGTACCAGTAAAAAATGTTTTACTTTTCCACAGGATGGGGAAAAATGTTGCAGATGCAGATTGCAGCTTCTTAGCTGCTGTGTATAGAGGACTTTTGGGACTGACTTGTTCTATGAGTCATCTGAGAAGAACCTTTATCAGGGCTTGCAGGGTCAGCATGTTCTGGAAATCCAAATCTATATTGGTCATGTGAATTCAGCCTAACCTGTTCTGCCAACTAGGGGGCTGCTGACAGCCAGGAAAGGGGCATGTAAATAGGAGATAAATGTATTGAGATGCATTTATTTATTTCTGTTCCTAGGCAATGTGTCACTTTTTATTAATAACACCTTTATTCCTTATGCTAATGATATAATATGAGGACATCACAGCTACATCTGAGGGGAGAAATTCACCCATTAAGCCCGTCTATTGACCCTCACATTTTGGCCCTCTGAAATTGAGCTCAGTTTTCCCTCATATTGTACCCAGATTCCTCTAATATTGTGCTCATCAAATGATAATGTGCACCCCTTGCTATCCCTTGTTTCTGCTTTAAGAAAAATAATAAACACCAGGTACTTACCTCTCCCCATTCCCATTCAGCAGTTCTATTATTCTTTCCTTCATACAGCAACAGCAAAGACACAGTGATAATGAAGATAGCTGACAACTGAGATAGTTCACAGTTATTGGCAGCCTACCACCCAGGACACTGGGATAGAGCCTGAAATCCAAGACTGTCCTGCCAGATACAGGATGGTCTGGAGGTAGGCAGCTCAGCTCTGAAATGCCACTCACAAACTCTCTGAGGTTGTGAGCTCTGAACTGTACTGCTAAAGTGGTGTACCTGTTTCAGCAAATGAATGTTATTGTGTCACGAGTGCCCCCGCATTCCACTCCCTCGGGCCCGCACTCACCTCTCCACGCTTCAGCTCCCGTCCCGGCAAGCCCACTCACATACCCGCCCCCTTGGGCGCATGCTCATCACTGATTGGCACTGGCACTTCCGGGTTTCCCATAAAGACCGGCGGCTCCCATCACTCCCCGCCGGATCTTTGCGCTCATTAGCCTTAGAGAAAGCTTCCTGGTTCCTTGCTCCTTGTTCCTGTTCCCTGTTTCTGCCTGAATTCCTGTTGTTGACCTCAGACCTGACCTGTGACCTTGTATTTCTGCCACCAGCCTGACCTTGAGCCTGAACGCTGACTCTCTATCTCGACCTTGGTTGCCACGACAGCCAAGACCATCCTGCTGTGGCACTCTGCCCCAGCAAGACCATCCCACTTTGCGGAGGGCTCTGGTGAAGACCAGGTGCCACTTAGATTCCGGTCCTAGGTGCCGGGTACCGGGTACCATCTCCCGACGTGGTCTAGGGGGTTCACTGATCCTGAGTCCTGACAGTAAGATGCGGCCGTGGACCCCGCCAAGGTGCCGCTTCTGATTCTGGCTGATCTTACCAGTGTTGTCGCCCAGCAGTCCCAGCAGATTGCTTCGCAAGGAGAACTGCTTGGCCGAGTTACTGCTGCACTGCAACAGCTGCTTGTCTCTCAACAGCAGGCTACAGCGACTACTCCTGCGACAGTTGGTGCGACTTCTCCGGTCACACCGGCCTGTCTACTGGTGACAGAACCAAGGCTTAGACTCTCTAAGCCTGATAAATATAATGGGAATCCCAATCTCTGTAGAGGCTTTATTACCTAGTGCTTATTGTCACCGAACACTCCAAGGTGGCATTCATCCTCAGCCTCCTCTCTGGGAAAGCCCTGGCCTACCACTCTATGGGACAGAGACGAACCAGTCATGGCTACCCATACTGGATTCCTGGCTGAATTCCGGTCCATGTTTGAGGAGAGCCTTCTCAGCTGAGCTGCTGAACTTACGCCAAGGGGACTCGTCTGTAGGCGAGAATGTTGTCAAGTTCTGTACCCTGGGTTAAGAGCTCTATTGGAATAACATGGCCCTGTCCGCAACATTTAAAAAGGGACAGTCATCTCAGGTCAAAGATGCATTGGCCGCCCGCTACTCTGAGTAGTCTCATCACCCTGACCACTCATATAGATGAGCGGTTCATGGAGTGTGCAGAAGAGTTGCGTCATGAGCAACCCCAGGCCTGGCTTCCACATCTACCCCAGCCTTCGGCCACACAGTCTGTAGGGGAGCCTATGCAAGTAGACAAGGACTGTCTCTGAGCCAGTCCTAAGCACTTAATTGGGGCTTGTCCTGTCCATCCCCAGTGTCTGGGAACGACAGCACCTTGGATTCCTGGGAGAAGTGTCCCTAGGTGTGAATACAGCTTCTCAATGCCTGACAGTTCCTGTGCTCCTCAGTGTCGGTACCTGCACTCCTATACAAGTTTCAGCTTTCTTGGACTCTGGCTCTGCGGGGAACTTTGTGGATGCTGGTCTGGTCTCCAGGCATTGCATTCTGGTGGTTCCTCTCGAGAAGCCCCTTGCCATATCTTCAGTCATAGACAAGTCTTGTATGATCTGTTCCGGTATCACACTGAGCCAGTCTCTCTTCAAATTGGAGCTCTTTAAAAAAAAAAACTTTCCTTCTACGTGCTTCCACGCTCCACTTAATCTCTTCTTCTGGGTCTTCCATGGCTGCAGCTCCATGCTCTGGTCCTCAACTGGAATACAGGGGGAGATCCTACGCTCGGATCCAGAATGTCAGTCCAGTTGTATAGTGGTCCCTCTACCTGTCTATCTGTCTTGACTTTCTCTGTGACGCCAAAGTCCCTGGAGGGGCTACCAATGTGTTGCCAGGACTATGCTGATGTTTTTTTGAAAAAACAAGCAGAGACTTTTCCTCCTCATCGTTCCTACGATTTCCCAGTGGATCTGCTGCCTGGAACCTTGCCTCCTTTAGGCCCTGTCTACCCTCTCTCTGTTCCTAAAATGGCCGCTATGTCCAAGTACATCGAAAAGAACCTGCAAAGAGCTTTCATTCGCAAATCCTCTTCAGGCTGTAGAGGAGCAGGGGGCGTCGCTAAGCCAAGTGATGGGTGTTTTCATATATTTGAAAAGGACACATGAAGGAACTATTTCCCAAGGGTGGGGGGAAACTGCTCCTTTCACACATCAGATGCTAATGAAAGGTACCATATAGCATATCTTTTTTTCTGTAAAACCTATTTTTTATAAAAAAAACTCTTTGGCAGTGTATGTACTATGCTCTGTGGGGACTGGGGGAGTGCTAAAAATGGGTCTCCTGGTGACAGTTTCCCTTTAATATGGCGCAAACAAATAATTATTGATGAAAAAATGAGGTGAAGAGAAAAGATGCTTTAGAATGGTGTGAAATGTGTAAAATGTGACAGTGTGAAGGCTGAGTGCCATGAGTGATGAGAAATGAACAAAGGTAATGGGAAAAAAAAATCAAACATAAATAAAAATAATAAAACATTTTTGGTTGTAAATGTAAAAAAAAAAAATATAAATATATCAAATTTGCAACAAATAGCCCTAATACCAAAACATTAATCAAATATCAGCAAATTGGGTAATTAGTTAGCTTAATCTTTATTGAAAAAATCTAAGCATGACTCACACCCGGGACCAGACACGCCCCTATTGTCAAAGTGTGAAAATACACATAAAAAATGCACATAAAGGTCTAGGCTCACTTAGACATAATGGGGGTCATTTACTAAGGGCCCGAATCGCGTTTTCCCGACGTGTTACCCGAATATTTCCGATTTGCGCCGATTATACCTGAATTGCCCCGGGATTGTGTCGCACGCGATCGGATTGTGGCGCATCGGCGCCGGCATGCGCGCGACGGAAATCGGGGGGCGTGGCCGAACGAAAACCCGACGTATTCGGAAAAACCGCCGCATTTAAAAACCGAAAAAGTGTCGCTTGGGGACCGCTTACCTTCACCTGGTCCGAGGTGGTGCATTCCGGCGCGTGGAGATGATTTTCAGCGCAGCAGCGCCACCTGGTGGACGGCGGAGGAACTGCCTTCATGAATCCCGGCCGGACCCGAATCCAGAGCAGAGAACGCGCCGCTGGATCGCGAATGGGCCGGGTAAGTAAATTTGCCCCAATATTTATACCAAGCAACAACAAAATCAATGTGTGTGCACCGACCACTGAAAAAATTAAATATACATATTTTATAGCAGGGTATACTTACTCAATCTGTAGTACGTACAACTGATCCAAAAGGATCGCTCTTACCAGTGTGGAAATACGGTTCCACTTGCTGCAAATGGGGCTAGGGCGGAGTCTCCTATTCCTGCCACCAGAGGATCGACCAGGGAGGGTGTCAGGCCCTAATATTGCTTACCGGGACCCCCAAAGACTCCCGCCCTTACAAGGGCAGTCCTACAAAAAGACTTTCCCTTGTACTAAAGATGCGTCACAACTCCCTGACGCGTTTCGAATTTAATCTCATCAGGGAGTAGATGTATTCATACTTAGCCCGTACACAGGCTAGTAGTAGAGAATGCAGGAAAGGAGTGCCTTCACCCGAAAATTGGAGCCTCATGTTCACACATGATGTCGGCCAGATACATACACGCACGTGTATGTGAAAAATAACTCTATACACCCAATTATATACACATACATAGACTTGTCTTGTCTATATACAACAACATACATACAACACACATCAGGCAATTACAGTTTACACATACATATAACACATATACCGATTTATATACAAATACATTCTCAAATGCATATCCTAACACATACAAATAGATATATCATGTATCATATATCATATGAGATCTCTACGACATTGCACTAATTTAGCATTGGCAGGCAAATTCTCTAACTATGTTAGCGACATGGATGGGCATGGGCACCTAGGACCATGGGGCCCTGGGCGGTCGCCCAGAACGCCCTAATGGAGATCCGCCATTGTACTCCTAGATACATTTAAAAAACTACAGCTGAATCTCAGTCTCAGAATCTCAAAGAGTTTTCCAATATACCAAAAACTAAGGAAGACGGAAAAAAAATAATATAATACAAAATTAAAGCATACATCATAATGTTTAAAAAAAACATTACTTTAAGTAAATAAGTCAACAAAAGACCATTAATTTCTGTTTTCACATCAACAACAATATAAAAGAAAGCTGCAAAGCCAAAACTAAACCCTTTGTTTGTTTTGTTTGTAATTTCCAAACTTTCGATTTGCAATAATCTGGGAATGGTCTATTTCTCTAACTCTAAATCAAGATGCATCAATAGTGCAAAGTGTTGAGGCACGATTGCTAGATTATCCAACTCTTCAGCCTTCAGTGTATTTGCCTTCTCTATTCCATGTATCCTTACCTTTATTTGCCGAGATGTCATTGCAATTAAAATTGTTGGAAAAAGCAGATAACATAGAAATTGACTCCTTTTATGGTGCAAGAGATTGGCCAAGTTGATCTTAAATGTGTTTTTGGTAGTATGAATCTATGAACTCAGTACAAGTTGTAATGTTAGGACATATAACACACTTGCCGCAGGATCATATATGCTTCAAGCCAACCAGAGAGGCCAGGGATGGGACCATAAGAGCTATCAATGTGGTCCATCGAATTTTGAGAGAGGGTACCCTGGCTTTTCTACAATCATGGTCATAAGTTTTGAGAATGACACAAATATTATATTTTCTCATGATCTGTTGCCCTGTGGTTTTTATGTGTGTTTGTCAGATGTTTTTATCACATACAGAAATACAAATGCAATCATATTATGAGTAACAAAAGCTTTTATTGATAGAATGAGTTAATGCAGCAAGGTTGACCCTTCTTCTTCAGGACCTCTGCAATTCTCCCTGGCAGCTCTCAATCAACTCCTGGACCAAATCCTGACTGATAGCAGTCCATTCTTGCACAATCAATGCTTGCATTTTATAACAATTTGTTGTTTTTTTGTTTGTCCACCCGTCTCTTGATGATTTACCACAAGCTCTCAATGGGATTAAGATCTGGGGAGTTTCCAGGCCATGGATCCAAAATCTCTATGTTTTGTTCCCTGAGCCATTTAGTTATCACCTTTGCTTTATGGCGAGGTGCTCCATCATGCTGGAAAAAGCATTGTTAATCACCAAACTGCTCTTGGACGGTTGGGAGAAGTTGCTCTTGGAGGACATTTTGGTACCATTCTTTATTCATGGATGTGTTTTTAGGCAAGACTGTGAGAGAGCCGATTCCCTTGGCTGAGAAGCAACCCCACACATGAATGGTTGCAGGATGCTTTACAGTTGGCATGAGACAAGACTGGTGGTATCACTCACCTTGTCTTCTCCAAACAAGCTGTTTTCCAGATGTTCCAAACAATCGGGAAGGGGATTCATCAGAGAAAATGACTTTACCCGAGTCCTCAGCAGACCACTCCCTGTACCTTTTGCAGGATATCAGTCTGTCCCTGTTTTTTCAGGAGTGGCTTCTTTGCTGCCCTCCTTGACACCAGGAATTGCTCCAAGAGTCTCCCCATTGCCTGGGCTCCCTTGGACCACCTCCACACACTTGGTAATATTCTGCCTTCAGCTTTATCCATAGCTATCTGGGTCTTTTATTGGATTTGGTTATTTTGAGTGATTTTTCACTCTGCGGACCATACATCATACCGTCAGGGCCGACCATCTTTTTGCCCTGGTGGCGTTATATGGAGTTGACTCATACCTGGTCCTCTCCTGCTTAGACCTCTACACTGTGTAGTATATTTCTTGTTATAGCTTGAGTGCAGTATGTGGTATTAGTTTGGTTCATCATTTGGTGTGTTCTGGGGGGCCCTGTTGCAGGTGGTTTGACACTATCACATGGCATCACCTGCTATGTTCAGTCACGAAGGCAGTTGACCTGCATTTTTGTGTTTTAAATGTTTTTATATTTTTTGTCCTTTTGAGTTTTCCGTTTGTATTTGTACTCCAATAAAATATTGTCAATTATATTTCTTTTGGCTGCTTGACATATGTTCCTCGTGCTTTTCTAATTTGTTATTCGCATATGTGCAGCATACAGATCCCTCCTCTTATATCTTTCAGAGGTAGATTCCATTTCTGTATTCTAACATTTGAAAAGTTCATGAAATGCCTGATCTGTGTAAATTACCCTAAATGGAAAGTACACCTCTCATATTAGGATTGGCTTTTATGAGTGATTTTTTTTTACAAAAAACCTTGCTTTCATCCGCAAATTGTTGTTAAAATTGGAGCTAAAGCACCCCATAGTTTGTTACCTAGTTTCTCTAGAATGCAGTAATATCTGACATGCTCACACACTGCTGTAGTGGTGCAAAGAGGGGCTCAGAAGGTAAGGAGTGCCTACTGGTTTCTGAAGGGCAAATTTTGCTTAAATGGTGTTATGTGGCATTTCCCTAGCCCCTGAGATACCAGAACAAGGGAAACCTCCAAAGATTGAGTCCATTTTGTAAACTAAACCCCAAACTAAAGAACAAAAACTAAAAAAAAAGTAACATTATTTTGGGGGGTTGCAATACCCCAATTAGTACATTTTATTATTCAAATTAAATCTATCCTATTACATTTTTAATGTTAACTTGGTTTTATACACCAAATAGCATAAATAACATGTTACTTATGTTCTAAGGGGCAGTGCAATCACTATCCCATTAAAATAGCTTTTTATGTTTGTGTCATTTTGCAGAATATAACTCATTTGGAGACAAAGTTCACTTGTTTTTGCATCAGCATCTTCTAAGAACCATTACATTTTTATTCTTTTGTCGATTGTTCAGACTAATGTAGTAGAACAGTCAGCCTATGCAGATTCATAAGGTGACACTTTCACTGTTAGGTCTTGCCCATGGATATTGTGGGGGTGGGGGATGTTTATAGAGTTAAACAGCTGGGATCGCAATTTTTTTTATTAATATGCAAAAAATTACAAACATGTATTTACATAATAATGCAGAAGCTCTGCTTCTGGGCCCATGGGATAAAAAGAATGTACCGCCAACAGCAAGACGGGTGCACTGGGGGGTTAAGGAAAACTGCAAAGATTAATGTTAAAGATTGATGTTACATAAAAACACAAGCAGAATGAAATCTCTAATGGCTACAAACAATGTTTACTGTAAAATTTGTCATTTGTCAACTTCGGTGTAGCTCCCAGCTAAGGGTTCCCTAAATTTCCAACACAGTACTATGGTATTTCTTCTGTGTACTCTCATCTTCTGATGTCATACAAACTGTGCCTGAAGATATTGTAGCTTGAAGATATTGCAATTTAGACAGGAATTGATTGACTGCTGGAGCTGTCGTGATATTGGCTGATAATCTCTCTGGGGCTTCAAAAAGCTATTAAGATCTAGCTGCTCTTTCTCTTGGCATTTAAGTTGACAGAATTAGTAATCTTTTGGCTCTTCCTATATTTAGCTAGCCAAAAGTTTACTTTCTGCTTTTGAAATTAGTATCATAAGTCACCATATTCCAGATGTATTTGTATTGAGCGACCCTTACATTGAATATTTTGATACACTGTATTTTTTTTCCAAAGGAACCTGTCAGCAGAAATTGACCTGATAAATCACTAGCAGTACATTGTCAGAAATTAAACACATTCAAATTCATGATTAGGGTGAGGCATCATCCAGAAACCAACTTTGAGGTTGTCTAAAGGAGATGGGGTGCTATAGTCAAGCTCTCCCCACCCAGAATGCTCCCTTCACTATAACTGACAGCCCTGCATACAAGGACGTCGTTAACTAGAAGTCTGGTGCATGACGTCCATCAAGGCAGAGGAGTGATCTGAAGTGGGGAGAACTTGACTTCAATGTTTAGCTCTCTATAACTTTATACAACCAATTAATATCTCACTTCAAAGTTGATTTTCTAGATTATGTCTCAACATTGGCCATGGAAGAAAACATGTTCTAGTATATGTTAATCCATAGCATACAGGTAGTGGTCTATTAGATTGTGCTCTGCTGACAGGTTCCTTTAAATATTAACATATTGTGAAATTTAGGGACAACATTTGTGACATAATAAATAGAGATGAGCGAGCACTAAAATGCTCGGGTACTCGTTATTCGAGACGAACTTTTCCCAATGCTCGAGTGCTCGTCTCGAATAACGAGCCCCATTGAAGTCAATGGGAGACTCGAGCATTTTTCAAGGGGACCAAGGCTCTGCACAGGGAAGCTCGGCCAAACACCTGGGAACCTCAGAAAAGGATGAAAACACCACGGAAATGGACAGGAAACAGCAGGGGCAGCATGCATGGATGCCTCTGAGGCTGCTTAATCGCACCATTATGCCAAAATTATGGGCAACAGCATGGCCATGACAGAGTGACAGAATGAAGCTAGATAGCATCTAAAACATCCAATAATTGACCCTGACACTATAGGGGACGGCATGCAGAGGCAGCGGCAGCAGGCTAGAGAGTGTCATGGCGACATACCCTAAATGGACTCAGGCTTCAAACCAATGGGTGGCAGAGAGGAACCAAAGGAGGTGAGCAAGAAGCGCTCAAATAATATCGGTACATGATAAAAGTTTGCCAGTATATTTTGTGGATCCATATATGAAAAAAATCATATTCCCGGCCGACCCTCTTAATGATGCCTCCTTTCACAGCACAAAAACAGATGGATGCAATCAAATCCCTTCTCACTTTAGAAACATGCCACAGGAAATGTACATTTCCACCGCTGGTGATTTATCAATAAGCCTGTTGGGATTACATGTGGTGCTGATTTCTACAGTGTTCTTCTAACACATATTTCAATACAGAATCTGATTATGATAATCTTTCCAGGATTTTCTAAACTGTATAAATATACTGTCAAATCTCAGCTCTGATTGGTATGATCTGAAAATTGATATACTTGTCAGACCATGGAATTTTCTTATTTATTAAGCATAAAAGATGCTTTTGAGTTTTAAAAACTCGGGTCGATTTTTCAAATCCGTCATCTGTCACTTAATGAGATTATAACTTAAGAACACTTTAACTTACCAGATTGTTTTCTTATGACGTTCTATTTTACCTTAGTGGTATATTTTGGTGTAAATGTTTTGCATCTATTCTTGAAAAAAAAAAATTTGGTGAAAAGTTATTGATTTTCTGATTTCTAAATGTTATTTTTATCATACAGTTAGTTCAACCTCCGAAATAGGTTACTAACTAACATTAACCATATGTCTGCTTTATGGTGATGTAATATTTTAATTTTATTTAATTTTATTAGGATTTTAGGAGGCTTACAAATCAATCAGCAATTTTCCAGATTTCCACAAAACTTTGAAATGCAATTATATTAAATGGGTTGTGAAGAAAACCGCAACGTTCCGGACCCCTGAAGGGTACGCAAGGTCACTCAGTTATCCTTTTATAGACACTCCCAGAATGCACGGGCTCTGAGAGGCGCAGGAAGTGATTTAAAGTTGTCCACAAAACTTCCGGATATGGCACAACAATAAATCACAGCCCTGTACAGTAGGAGCTGCCAACAGGTCTCCTTTAATATAAGCTTGGTCCGGAACAGGATTGTATAGGGTGAGGAACCAAACCCGTAGCATACCTATATATGTGAGACTCAGACGTGAGGATTTGTAGATAGAGATAAAAGAGCAACACAGGTTACATTTTATATTTAATTGCCTTAAGGGCACACTAGACAAAACAATATATACAGTTGGGATATATACAGTTACAAAGAGTACAAAATACAAGGTAGCACTACAAGTAACAGCAATTCAGTAAGTTAGTTGCCTTTGTGTGTGTGGCTAATGGAACCTAATAGACCACATCTTAAGATCCTTCTCTGCTCTTGATGGTAAAATGGTTCCCGAACAAAGACAATGTTGGCTGAGAGATATCTAAATATATCAGGTGTGGACACACCTCTGCCAACCCAACAGGAGGAGTCATGGGTCCCTCCTACCTGGTACTACAACCAGAGCCCTGGAGAAGCCACAGATTCTCAAAGGGAAGATGTAGGGTCATGGTTCTGGTATCATTGGATCCGGGTGAATCCCTGGATTGCATTGATACCAAACACCACCCATTTGCTATGGTCCTATGCAGAGATATTATATCTCTAGAACAGAGTATTCTAGAGCACCCGGAATTGAATTATTATGATCTCCTGAAAATAACCAATCCAAAAATGTATTTGTTCTTCTGGTGAGATCGACCATGACTTCATAACTGTCCTTATTCAACTTAGTGATTTTGAAATTTATGGCTCTTTGTTTGAGACTTGGGGGGGGGGGGGGATATGCCTGGAGTTGATCTGACTGCAGAAGTCTATTGAAGTACGGACACATGCTGTGTGCATGTAAACAGCCTAGCTTAGTTAGGGCAGTTAAGCTGAGGCTGGGGGAAGGTGAGGGATATGGTGGCTGGATGAACAAGGCAATTACTGCATGTTCATCGCAGGGGTTTTAAAAGTTCTATTTCTTAGAAACTCCCCACATAGTACTACATTGTTAAGCTACATTGAAATAAAACAAAATGGAGGTTCTATACACAATTTTAACACTTTGACAATAAGATGTTTATTAAGCCCTAAGATTTATATGTTTTTGCAGGATAAATGAGAAAACTCATCTCAGATTTAGTTGTGCAGTTTCTCTTGGTATGGTAATACCACACATATGGATGTGTAAAAACGTGTGGGTTTTTCCTTCTACCTAGCTCTATGGGCGTTGTTCCTTGAAAAGTGCAGCGAGTCCAAACTTGGAGAAAGCTTATTTAATTAAAAGGTTATAAAGATGACAAAGTCTAAAAGAAATAATTACAAGATAAAAATGCCTCCTCAATGTTCGTATTTAGGATTAAAAACAAATAATATCTGACTACAAACTAAGATACAGACTAACAGACACACGACTATATAATTAGTCCATCCTAGTAGTTAGTGTAGACTACTCCTTGAATCTACCTATCTACCTCAACATGCTACCACAACACCACCCACAGATGCATCATGACTCCACGCTATGGCGATATCTTCCGGCCTTCATGAGAACTTGTAGCACTCAGCTTCACGTAATGAGGATATGGCTCCTGGGTGTTGTCATTTACTCCTTCCTCAGGATGGCGGCTATGGGACTGGAAGATACTTTTGCCTCAGGAGTTTGTCCAAATGGCTTGGTGTGACCTCCCCGGTGGGTATTTATTAGCCACGCTGACACAATAGGGCTTCCCATGGGAAGTGTCCATGATCCCCTTTTCAAACAGAGGTGTTTATTACGCCTCCTGACGTCAATAGCATTAGGCTGCAACAACACAGCCTCCTGAACACCAGGAAATGATGCTTGATCTATGCCCAGGTAAGATAATGACTAACCCTTCCTGTTGAGATTGCACAGGAATTCCTTGAGAAGGGCCACAGAGAGTGACCACTGAGAATCACACAAGTCTTTTATGGACACCACTCCAAGGGCTTCAGGCAATGTCCTCTGTGGCAGCTATGTGAGTGTCCACCTATTATATAAATACTCATTTTGACTTTTAATTCATATAACATACGGCCCTTTGTGTCGAATGGACACATATCATATTATTTAAAGTCCTATTATGTTGCCTCTTCAACTAGCGTCCCTATGAGTGAGGGGAGTCACCATTCCCCTGCATTCATCAACACTAACAATACGTAACATTCCTATGAGGGCATGAGGAAGCCCATTAACATTACAATTATGCAAATACACTTACAAATATCTGAATTAACATTATACACATAAGATGATTTTTAAAGAACACAAAAATACATAGTCTAGTTAAACCACACCATATCATCTAAACAGTATCTAAAACAGCTTTATTATATCATGTTATCAGATTTAACTTCTTTTAGATAGTAAAATTTACAGTATGTTCCGTCCCGGTTAAACATCATATATTTACTGCATAGGAGTCATTACCTTCTTTAACATGAGGCCACCTAATAGTTGATTGTACTTCTAAGCATGGACACGTACACAAATAGATTGTAACACGCAATGGATCGTCACAAAACAATAAAATGACAGCGCTTATCACTATTACAATAATATGGGATAACAAATTAAGTTCCACTATGTCATTGCATAGCACTGAGGTGCCAAATATACTCCCACCACTAACGGGTGTCGCATTTTCTCCTACCTAAATGGGGGTACGTGCCTAAGCCTTTTTTTCTATCATAGTGTGTGATATAGTGGGCATCTTTTCTTGTTCATTGTAACTTTCTTTAGAGAAATTATTAGCATCCCACCCAATACTTTCAAAACTCACCTCAAATGTTAGTTCAAAATATGCTGCAAATTCTAAGTAGTCTGTATGATGTGAACCACCTATAGTTAGACGTAATAAAGCTCATGACCCTCCCTTTGTAATGTCAAACTTTCCATTACGTTGGTGCTAGATGTCATTTAGTCGTTAAAAACTAATGTCACGTCATGAGGTGCACCCATCCCTGTTCCTCCACGACCCACACTTGCGTTAAAGGTCCCCCTTGTCCCCAATTGCCTCCTTGTTATGGAAACTACAATATTTCGGTGTGAACTCCGGATCATTAGAATGCAGTACAAAAATAGAGGGTATTTCCACTGTCAAGTCATCATCTAAATTGTTGGGTAGTCCAGCTTAAAAAAATGCCACAATCACTACATAACACCTTCAGCCAAGAACATCAATCTCAAAGCTTGCTTTATATGGAAATTATGACAATAATATTGGATTAGGAACACTTGCACTGACACACAATATAATAACCATTAAAGCGATATAAAAATTTAACGAATAGAGTTTTTCTAACTGCAAAGACCTAAAATAAAATGGTCAAAACTCTTCCTAAGAATAGAAGTAAAAATACAATAACAAACCAATTTCAAAATGATGATGCTTTCATTTAACAACCTTGTTAACTTGTGTGGTATGATGGAAATGAATTGAAACAAAAAAATAATACATTAACGATTACAATTAACTATGTCACAAACCATCCCCCAACAGCTCCCCCATCAACTCCTCCCTCCATGTCCCCCATCCAGCCAGTCCCCTCCCCCCCTCCCCCCCCCCACACACACCCGGCCCCCCCCTCCCACACCCCCCCCCTACCCATACCAATTACGTGCATGACACCCAAACTGAAATATCAATTCACATCAGACCTTCAGCCTCACAAATGATGTGTGATAGTAAAAAATAAATGCAATCGATCCCAACCCTTTATTTGCCTCACAAATGGAAACAATTCCTTTATTCAGATGGTAAATATATATCGTAT
Source organism: Engystomops pustulosus (assembly GCA_019512145.1). NCBI lineage: Eukaryota > Metazoa > Chordata > Amphibia > Anura > Leptodactylidae > Engystomops > Engystomops pustulosus. The sequence continues at coordinate 117,301,923 of CM033641.1, forward strand.
CCTAGCTATAACATTCATGTGATTTAAAAAAATTTAATTATAAGACCACCTACTGTAATATATTTCTTAAAAATAAAAAAGTTAGTAAGATCTCTACCACCACCTATGATAAATGCCTTTAAAGGGAAATATAGTTAGTTAGCTGATGATGATGAGATGATGATCTCCTTATTTCTTTTCCGTTCCCTGTTCCCTGAAAGACAACAACTAGCCAAAAAGTTAAATAAACAACAGATAACTCTTCCTCTGGGAGGCTTACTGAGAGACTCTTTTCCCCTCCTTTCTTACAAGCCTTTTGATGGAGTGACCCCTGTTGCACATTTACATACTTCTGTGAATTTTCAATTACTGACTGGTCTGCTGACTCCACGTCCTCCAACTATTAACAAGGTTTGATAGAGACTTGCCCAGTTATAAGAACTTGTTGCGACAATCAACAAAAGTGTATTTGTCAGTCACGAAATTTGCAAAATTGCTTTCTCCTTGACCATGTCAAACACTTGTAGATCAGTAGTATACAAAGTTAATAACTACTGCAAAACATTTATTAGATCATCCCCCTTATTAACTTTGTATTGTCTAAGCGTTTATTACCTCTTGCATCTCTTACACTCTGTCATCATCATTTGTCAAATTCATACTCAGCAGAGTAGCCCGTGGTAGGGTTTCCTAGGGGTGTGATACTTTACTACCAGTTGAGACTGGAGCCATTTTCCCACAGTAGAGCACACTCATTCTTGTTTATTCGACTGGTATTGTGACACAACAACTCTAGTTTTATTGGAAAGGACTAATAGTGACCACCTGGCATAAATTTTGTTCTAATTGCGATAAGACAAGAGTCTGATTGTAATTAGGTCCTCCACTATTCATTAAAATACGTTCTATGCCTATTCATCTCTGATAAGAGTAGTACATAGAGAAGGACTTGCTATGAGGGGCTCTCTGGCTTTCTGAATTACCAGATGGGCTGCTCCACCCATCCCATTATCCGCCTGTGTTCTCCTGGTCGATCAGGACCTGCAGGCCTCATCACCACAACAACTAGCTCTCTCTGTATTCTCTTGTTCTGCCACAACTACATTGACATTACACTGTCGTTTTTGCAACAATTGGTAAATTGGCCAGTCAGTAACTGACTTTAATACAACAGCATCATACTCAGTAGTCTATATGCGCTTTTCTTCTTACATAATAGACACACACATGCTGCTTCATACTCTTCCAGCTTATATCCCAGATCACAATTCTGCGTGGACAACCCGTCCTCTCCCTCTCAGATTTCACATGTTTTCCTTTGCACATTAGCAATAAACACATTACACTTGGTGAATTTCTCTTGCGTCAACTCTCCAACGGAGCCTTCTCTGACTGACATTGTAGTTTTTCCGATTTGTAATATTTTTTTCCTTTTCATGAGTTTTAGACACAAACTGTAGACACGTAACTTCACCTTTTACTCCGTGACCTTCTGTTTGCTGCCTTTTTCATACTTTGTTTTTGTAAGGTATTAATACTGATATGAGGTAATCATCGTCTGCAATTTCTTATAACATGGCAGGGATGAGGATCATTCTTAAAAACTTTCTCAGCTTCATGTTTCTTCTCATACCACTCTACGACATTAGAAAAACAAACAACAGAAACAAACAGAAAAACCAAAACACAGCACCAGTGAATGATATTCACTTAACAGTGATTGTTCTTTTCAATCCCCCTACGTCACACTCTAAATACAACAATCAGTTAGAGTATCGTGACAATAACGTGATTTACCGCTAACCCTACAGTGATCCACAAAAAAGATTCACGCATGCCCTCCCGATTGATTCCTTTGAACAATAACCACAAACTCAGGGTTATTCCCAATTCACTATGTTCTCAGAAAATGTCGGACGTTTTTATCCTTTAATCCTCATGAGCACTTCAACCACCAGGTTTTTTGTCCTTTTTGCAAACCCTAATGCCGGCAAACAATTCAACAAAAACAGGCCCTAACCACTAGACTAACACTGCAGACTAACACTTTAACTATGAACACAGTGCCACTACACAAAACACAAATACATGTACACATCCCAAATAGAAACATTCCTACCTCACTCAATCACGAGGTCCTCATCATGATTGTAGTATCCTCAGAACGTCAGGTCGCGTCCTCAGTGTGTTGTCTGTAGTTAACGAACCACAGCGTGGTATTGTCTCAGCCGATGCGTCTTCCTTGTTTCTGGGCCTGAAGATTGTTGGCTGGAGTCTTCTTGGGATTCAGATACTGTAGCAGCAGTAGATTGGAACTTCTTGGGGTTCTTCGCAGAACTGTTGTTTTTCCAGATCCGTTGGGGTGCCAAATTGTAAAAACGGAGGATGTGGGGTTTCCTTTCTATCCTCGCTCTCAACTATGGGTGTTCCTTGAAAAGATGCAGATCCAAACTTGGAGGAATGAACAAGGCCTTTAATATAAAAGATAGAACAATGACAAAGTATAAACAAGAAAATAATTACAACCATAAAAAATGCCAGTTCCTCAAATGTTCTATTCGGTTCACAAAGTACAATTAGCAATTCTGCACTGACTAGCCAAAGCTTAAGACGCTACAGCCTAAACCCCTCAGCAACACAAACTGAGCTGTAATATATTAGTCCTCCGTTGAGGTACGTTCGTTTTGACCTCCTATCCGTGACTATACCTTATAACCCTCAACTGCTACCGACAACACCTCACGGGACGCACCCATAGTCTCCATGACTCCCCCCTCTCGGCATATTCCGGCCTTCATGATGATCTTGTCGCCAATCACTCTCGTTTAGTGGTAATAGGAAATGGCCACTCCTTGGTGTGTTCATATACTCCTTCCTCAGATGGCCGCTCCTGACTTGGAATTAGATATCTTTTCCTCAGGCCTTTGTCCCACAATGGCTGTGGTGACTCCCCGGGAGAGGTATTTAGTGCACGCCTGACCACAATAGAGGGGCTTTCCATGGGGAAGTGTCCAGGTATCCCTTTCCAACAGAGGTTGTTTATTGCCCTCTGAGTAATTAGAAATTAGGCCTGCAACAACACAGCCCTCCTGAACACCAGGAAATTGATGCTTTGATCTAGCCCAAGGTAATGGAAAACCCTCCGTTTGAGATGCCACAGGAATATTCCTGAGAAGGGCACATTAGGTGACCCATGGATGCAATCACCAAGTCTTGTAGGATTGCCACCACTCCAAAGGCTTCAGAGCCATGGTCCCATATGCTGGCAGCTCATGTGGACGTGTCCAATTATTACAATCTCCAGTTTTGCACTTTAAATTCCTATATAACAGGATTGATAGCACCTTTTGGAGTCCGTAAGAACGGCAGAGGGAGAAGGAGGAAGTGCCATGCACGTTGGGGCGCAAGTTTTCAGTCAGTAAATTTTCAGGCGCGTTGCTTTTACTGAGCACTGATACATAGAAGAATAGCGAAACCCCTCAAGAGGACCCCACCCCCCAATTTGAAACGACACACCCCATCAAGAGATAGTTACACTATTTTGAGGTTGTATTTTAGCCCATGGATATTATGTATAATATAAATTGAGGGCCCAATAGAGGCAGCAAAGAAAAGAGAGAGGGGGGGAATGAGGAGCGGGCGCCGTCCGCCTCGCCCAACAACGGGAGGCTGCACCATACTAAGAAATAACAGGACGAAAGTTAAGTGAAGGGGAAAGGGCAGCCGCTCAGGCGACAAACGCCAGCCTCCGGAGGGGCGAGGTTGAGGCTTCTTCTACCTCTGCATCCCCTTTCACTATCTACCTTGTTAGAAGACAATGGGCACAAACGGCAGGATGGAAAACTGCGACAGGCTAGTCGAAGCAAAGAGGGGGCCTACCCGGAACAGAGCACATGACTTCGTTAGTAAGTGGAGAGGCCCGAACTGACTCACCCACCGTCATCAAAGCGGTGCCCCCCCCCAACACCTGATCTCTCTGGCATTCCACTTGTCCTCCCTCTTTATTATTATGGTTTTGCCTCCCCACCTCCCCCTTCTTTTCCCGCCGCTTTTCAACTCCTTTCCCATTTATTTCCCTTCTGATTGCCACTCCATCCATCTGATTCCACCCTTCCCCTACACCTTAATCTTTCCTTTACATTTTCTAAAGTCCCTTGTTGGGGCTAATCTCGGTACAGATTTATTTCCTTCTTTTTTCTGTTTATATACCGTTGAGGATAGATAGAATGGTTATTATGTTCTAGATCAATAGTTATGGCCATATCCGATGTATATAGCTTTTTTATGGTGAAAGATTTTTTTTGTGGTTTAGTTGAACATAAATTTGTTGCAGAAAGAAAAATGCTTTTGGAGACTTTAAAAAAATTTAAGCAGGGGATTTTTCACATTTATTACCACCCTTACACACAAAAAACTGTCCTACTGTGCGCGATTGACACAAGGGATCATCTTATCGCTTGTTCAAACTAATCATCTGCAATACGATGTATGGTGGTGTATTAGAACATATATCTATATTATACTATTGAGTTCCCCGAAATGATGTAACTGAATTAGTGGATCTCAGTCTGCTACAAAAATAACCCATATGTCCAATTACAAAAAAATAAACATTTTATAATAAGCCTGTTACAAGCGAAATGCAAATCTTCTCTGAAGGGACAACTCTTCCGTTCTATGCCCGGCCTGTTCCATACAGCCAGTGTTACCACACTCTTTGGTATGGGAAACTACTCAGGGAGAATTTGGGTATAAACTTTGTGGAGTTTCCCTTCATTTTTGTGTTTTCCATTTTGATTGCTTCCCTCTCTTTAAAAAACAAACCCTTTTCAAACTAAGTCATTTTAGGTGCTTCTTGACCAAGTCTGAGTGTTTTTAAATCTCACTTGTAGTTTCCGACTAAAAAACATAATCTTGCCTCCAGGAGTGCACGGGAATCATTACCTCACCTATTTTGCCTCTCGAGTCCTCTGTTAGTACCTTTTTTGCGCCCCATAGAAACCATGTTTTCCAGACTCTCAAAATAACTACAATCAGCCAAGATGAAGGGCGGGACCCTGCCTCCTGTTACCTCATCACAACGCATGGCTCTGACCCATGACACCATCCATCTACTATCATATCCTATTTATTTATCTCATATCTATAGTCATACTCTTTTATCATGTATTAATATCTATTTATCTCTATCTCATATGATATCATATCCTTCATAGCAGTCTATGTTATCATCCATCTATTATCTACTCATACTTTCTTATACTATCTATACCTTGCGTCTATCTCTCCTCTATCTAACGATGTATACCTCTTATGCTATCTAATCATCTCCCCATCTAAGTAAAATTCAGCACAGCACCATGAGGGGGACAGCTTGAAGACTGGGAAGTTCTCTCCCTGTCATTTTGATGTGTATGGTGGAGGGAATTGGTGCTTTTTCTCTGTTTGGTCTGTTATGAATTATGTGTTTATCTAAAGTGCAAGGAAGCCGAGAGGGAGGAGGATAAGTGTGTAGTTGTTTGGTACTCATTATTAGAGCTCCTGGCCGCAGCATCATGACTGAGCGTGGAGTGATGAGTATAAGGTAAACAGCTGAGAGCAGGAGAGAGGGGGGGGGGGGCGGTTGTGTTCTCCCTCCATAGTCAGCCTTCTAGTGAAGATGAAGTGTGCAACGCCATATGAGAGATCATTGACATCAGGGGGAAGTCTGCAGGAATACAAGAGAAGGAGACGATTCAGTTAAATAATCAAATTGCAAAAGTGTTTAAAATTACCCTGCCCTACAACACATCAAATTTTTTTGAAATGTGGTTACTCTTTGTAAGTGACTTTGAGAGGCCTAAACTAAAAACCAGTTAAACTCCGTAATATATGAATTTGTTAGCATAATACACCCTGCAAATATGAACAAACACAGGGTTTAAAATAAAACAGTTTATGTGAATTTACGAGTTATGCTAATTTTTAGACAATACATTAATTTTTAATCTGTCATCCCACTCTGAGGCCTACGATGTTGCTCACCTCCACACTATCATTCATGCAACTCTTGTGGCCTACCATGTTGACCCGCCACTCCACACCTGTCATTTGACCATTGTGTGACATACATGTTGCCGACCACCTCTCTCTCTGTAATTGTGACCACTTTCTGGACTACTAATGCTGCTGATGGACACCTCCAAACTCTGTCATTCTCCAACTCTATGTGGCCTAAACTTGGTTGCAACACCTCCACTCGTCATTGTGACACTTTGAAATAATGCTGCTGCCACCTCCACACTGTCATTCTGCCACTCTGTGGCCTCCTGCTGATGCTGCCGCCACCACCTTCACACTCTGTTATTGTGCCACTCTGTGGCCTACCATGTTGCCTCCACCTCCACACTCTATTATTGTGCAACTCTGTGGCCTACCATGTTGCCGCCACCTCCACACCTCTGACCTCATGCTGCTGGTGCCACCTTTGCAGTTCTTTTTTGGCAAAGACATGATATTTTCAGGAAAACTTTAATGTATGATGCATGTGGCGTCTCTAATCTTCAAATTCAAATTTAAATTGAAAATTTTAAATCTATTTTAAACTTCGTCATTGTGCCACGATGTGGCCTCCCCTATTGCTGCCAGCTCCAGAATTTGTCATCGTGCCACTCTCTGACCTCATGCTGCTGCCGCCACTTCCACACTCTGTCGTTCTGCCACTCTGTGGCCTACCATATTGCCGCCATTTCCACATTTTCATTGTGCCATTCTGTGACCTACCATGTTGCCACCACCTCTACTCTGTCATTGTGCCACTCTGTGGCCTGCTGCTGCTGCCGATCCACCTCCACGCTCTGTCATTGTGTTACTCTATGGCCTACCATGTTTCCGCCACCTCCATAATTTGTCATTGTGTCACTCTGCGGCCTACTCATGCTGCTGTCAACTGTCTCCCTGGAACACCCTATGATTTCCATAATGCTGTTTTCACCCTCCACCGCTCTATGATGTTGCCACTATGTTTAGTTTTCCCCTTTATTTCATCTGTCAGAAGGAATGAAAAGCCTTATGATTGATAGCCAAAAGCAGGAGTGGATGCAGAACACAGAGGACATGCAAATATCCCATTTACTGGTCATCTCTGTTTTGGATCTACTCCTGTGTGCTTTTGGCTTTAGCAATACTGATGATGGATTATTGACCAATTGAAAGTGGACATTGATGGACGAAATGAAGGGCAAAATGATCAGTGACGTCAATGCAAAATTACTCCTTCGCTTATTTGGTGAAGTTGTCCCCTGTAAGTGCCCATGGAATTTAAGAGAGAAGCGATTCTAAGAGCGGAGGCTGTCATGTGCGTGTAATACTAAAACACAACATTGTTTGAAGACCAAACCACGCTCCCTATGCATATTTAAGCATGGCACAGTGTTCTACAACACCCTACAGGCTCTCTGCAGCCAGGAAATACCTGTTTTTAGTGTGTTTTTGTCATGATTCAATTCAGGTCAAATCAAATTTTTTCAAAAAATCGGCGACTCGGGTCAAACCGAATTTCAACAAATTCGCCCATCTCTAATTTGTATGTTTATGTCGTTCTTGTGGAAATGAAGAAGTTTATTCAAAGAATAACAAGGAAGGAAAAAAGCATGCCTTACCCAAATCTTTGTGTGTCATTGTGACATGATTTTCTACCACTGTCATTCACCCCAGAATTTAGGGAGTGGGGTCTGGCAAGGTAAAATGAAAAACCATACAAATCATATAGAAAAAATTTTTGGATTACTTGAGACCCCCTCAATTTCCAGGACAAATGGAGCAAAATTACTTCGAAATAAATGCATTCTGACCTCATTGAGTTTTCTCAAAAAAATTCAGCAATTTGCTAATTTCTACTTATGGCATATGGCATACCAGCTGTATTGTATTATAGGTTGTCTAAAATCATGGATTACAGTAATGTCACATATAGGTCTTTCATATTACATGTGTTTTAGACTAGGCAAGGCTCCCATCAATTATTTTTGCAATCTGCTGTTCTGTATGTTGTGAACACTAGAATATAAGAAATATTTGCTTAATATAAAAGTCATGAGAAGCATGAACAATCCACAATCTTATCACTGATAAAGGGCAGCTGGTAAAACAGGAAATGTGAATTTCTGCTTATAACGCGGTGTACATTAGAGGACTGTATCACCAAGGCCAAAGTAAACAGCTTTCATTTTGAGCAGTGGGAAAATTTCAAGCTGCAAAGTCAGGAATATAGGTCATCACAATAACGCATAAGAACATACATGTTATATAGCTACTTATAGTTTCTCAAACAGTGTTGAAAGCAAAATGAACAGCTCATAGGAACTACCAGGAGAAAAAATGGATGACTTGCTAATCACAGGGTAAAGAAGCAGAGGAGAATATGTGGGTGGAGGGGGTGGCAATCTCAATTTTCCTGATAACCCACCTCTTTTGTTAAATGACCGCTCCGTTAACCCTTTTTTGACTGCCCACTGAAAATATACGTTGGGTGGTTGTGAAGGACAGAGCATTCTCCATACGCGACAGGTGTATTACAAAGTTGACACCTGCTGGGAACTGCCGCAGTTGGTGCTGACCACTGCACCTTTCAGGCATACTGTAGGGTGCCGCCATCTTTAAATGGTCGTAGGTGCCCTCTCTGAGACAGATTGTAATATAAAAGCAGTATGCCACAGTATTCAATATGATGTCGTAACGTTCTAATATAATTTCAAAGGGTTCCATTGTGATATCATAGTGTTCTATTGTTATATTATAATGTTCCATTGTGATGTGATAATGTTCCATTGTGATGTCATAATGTTGCATTGTAATTTCATAGGGTTCCATTGTGATGGCATAATGTTTCATTGTGGTGTGATAGAGTTCCGTGGTAATGTCATAATGTACCATTTTTATGTCCCAGGATACTATTGTGATGTTCTGGGGATCTATTGTGATATTATATTGTTCATTTTTTATATAATTGGTTCCATTGAAATGTCATAATGTTCCTTTCTATTGTCATGATGTCGCATTGTGAAGTAATAGGGTTTCATTGTGATACCATAATGTTCCATTGTGATGTGAAAAGGTTCTATTTTGATATCATAGGGTTACTTTGTGATGTTCTAATGTTGCATTATCATGGCCTAATGGTCCATTGTGATGTCATAACATTCCATTGTGGTGTCATAGGGCTCCAGAGTAATGTTATAGGTTTCCACTATGAGGTCATAATGTTCTCATGTCCTAATGGTCCATTGTGATGTCATTTGTTTCTATTTTGATGTTCCATTGTGTTTTCATACTGTACCATTGTGATGTTGTAATATTCCATTGTGATGTCACAGGTCTGTATATTGATGTCATTATGTCATAGGTTTCTACAGATATGTCATAATGATGCATTGTTATGTCACAATGTTCCACTGTGATGTCTTCATAGAGTTAAATTGTGATGTCATAATGTCCCACTTTGATCTGAAGTTTCTATAATAATGTTATGGTGTTCAATTGTGATGTCAAATGGCTGTTTTTGTTGTTATTATGTTCCATTCTGATGTTATAATGTTCCATTCAGATGTCACATGGTTCCATTGCAATGTCACCCTGTTCCATAGTGATGTCATTATGTTCCATTGTGTTTTCATAGTGTTTCACTGTGATGTCATAAATATCTATTTTGATGGTATAGTGTTATATTGTGATGTCATAATATTCCATTGTGATGTGATAGGGAATTATTTTGATGTTAATATTTTTAATTGTGATACGCTCCATTGAGGTGTATTGGGGTTGCATTGAGAAGTCATATGGTTCCATTGTAATGTCACAATGTCCAATTGTGTTGACCTAATGTTCCATTGTGATTTTATAATGTTCCAATATAATGTCATAGGGTTCCATTGTGAGGTAATACTTTTGCATTTTGGTCTCATGCTGTTCTATTGTGATGACATAGCATTCCAATAATATGTCAGTATTAGAATATAATTTCATAGGGTTCCATTGTGATGTGAGTTAGAGTTTTGACTTTAGAGTTCCATGGGGATGTCATAGTGTACAAAGGCGGTGTCATAATGTTCCCTCATGATGTCCTAAGGATTCATTGTGGTGTCGTAAAGGTCCATTGTGATGTGAAAATGTTCTACTTTGATATCATGGTGTTACATTGTGATGTAATAATACACCCTTGTGATGTCATAATGTTGCACTATAATATAGGGCTCCACTGTGATGTCAAAAAATTTAATTTTGGTGTCATAGGTCCTATTGTGATGTCAAAATGCACCACTGTGATATCATGGGATTCCTTAGTGGTGTCATAATGTTCCAAGGTGATGTCATAATGTTCTTTTGCTATGTCATTATGTTCTATTTTGATATCACCACTATGACGGCCACTATGTTGTTGTATGTTGTTCATTTCTGATCAACGGGTTTGATTGCAATGTCATAGTGTTCTTTTGTGATATCATTGTGTTCCCTTGTTCCCCTATTCTCACATCATAATATTACATTGTCATGTAACAGGGATCTATTGTGATGTCATAATGTTTCACAGTGATGTTCTAAGGTTTTATTTTGATGTCCAAAGATTGTATTATGATGTCCTAGGGATCCATTGTGATTTCATATTGTTCTATTTTTTATGTCATCAGGTTCCATTCTATTGTCATGATGTTGCATTGGAATTTTATACTGTTCCATTGTAATGTGACAAGGTTCAAGTTTGATATCATAGAGTGCCATGGTGATGTCATAATGCACAACTGTGATGTCATAATGTTCAATTGTGATATCATAGGGTTACATTGTGGCGTCAAAATGCTCCATGGTGATGTCATAATGTTTCACTTTGATGCCATAGGTTTTCACTATGATGTAGTAATGTTCTATTGTGATATCATTGGATTTCCTTGTGATGTGATAATGCTCGTAGGGCTGTATTTTAATGTCATTTTGTTCCATTGTGATGTCAAAGTATTCTATTGTAATGCCATAGAGTTTCATGGTGATATCATACTGTTACAATGTGATATCCTAGGATCCCATTGTGAAGTCACAATCTTCCATTGTGACGTCATAGTTTTCCCACTATGATATTAGAATGTTCTATTGTGGTGTCATAGGGTTCAATTGTGATGCCATAATTTTCCATTGTGATGTTATAGGGTTTCATTGCAATGTCACAATGTTCCCCTTTGAAGTCATAATGGCACATTTACTAAGGGTCCACAGACCTCGATTCCGTCGGGTTTTCCTGAATATTTCCGTTTTGCGTCGAATTGCCCTGGGTTTTTGTCGCACGCAATCTGATTGTGGTGCATTGGCGCCAGCTTGCACGCAACAGAAATCGGGGGGCGTGGCCGTTGGACAACCCGATGGATTCAGAAAAACACGTAATTTAAAAAACAAAATGTGTCGCAAGATCCCGCACTTACATGCACCAGGAAGAAGAAGGTGAACTCCGGCGGACCTCAGTGCAGCAGCGACACCTGCAGGAAATTGGACGCACGACCTTAGTGAATTGCGCCGGACCCGTATCCTTGTCGGACAATGCACTGCGGAATCCCGACAGGACCGGGTAAGTAAATGTGCCCCATAATGTTCCATTGTAATATGGTTGTATTCTGATATCATAATGTTCCATTGTCATGTAATAAGTTTTCATTGTGTTTCAATAATGTTTTATTGTGAAGTCATGATGTTTCCATTTTAATGTCATAATACAGTATTCTAATTTGATGTTATAGGGTTCAATCGTGATGTCAAAGGGTTATGTTGTTAAATCATAATGTTCCATATAATTATTTTCCATTGTTATCCTATAATGTTCTTTTGCGATGTTCTAGGGATTTCTTTCAATGTCCTCAGACTCTATTGTGATGTCATAGGGTTCCATTGTAATATAATAGGATACCTTTGTGGTGTTCCACTCTGCTGTCATAGTATTCCATTGTGATGTCATTATGTTTCATTGTAATACAATAGGGTTCCTTTGTGATCGAATAATGTTCCATGGTGATGTCATTTTGTACCAATGTGATGTCCTTATGTTCCATTGTCATAACGAATTAGCTGACCCAAGTAGACAGCCTCTCTCATTCAAACCAGTTTCCTACACTGTGGTTGAGCAAGAAACGGAAACAGTGTTGTCTTCAGTTGCTGTTATCCAACATGATGTTACTAGGTTTCTATTATGTTGTGAATTGATGTAAAGGGAGCTGCCCTTCAAAGTACCACTATGGCCATATTAGATCATTTTAGTGCCAAGTTTGTCCAGGCCTATACCCCCGCCAAACATGTGAGCATAGACGAGTCCCTGGTACAATTCAAAGGGAGACTTCAATTCCGCCAATACCTGTAGGGTACACCTACAAGTTCAGGGTATGTGAAGGGAAGGACTCCACTATAGTGCCCCCAGAATGCCCCCCCCTTCCTGGGTGTTACAGGGAAGATAGTGTGGGATATAGTGCACCCACTGCTGGACCAGGGCTACCACCTCTACCTGGACAATTTCTGCACCAGCACTACCCTGTTCAAGTGCCTTGCTTCCAGAAATACTGCGGCATGCCGCACCGTACGCTGAAATCAGAGAGGTCTCCCTAAGTCGCTGCTTGGGCAAAAAATGAGAAGGCACAAGAGCAGGGCACTATGCAGCGACTCTGTATTGTGTGTTAAGTACAAGGACAAGAGAGAGGTCCTTGTATTAACCACAATACATGGGCACACCACCACCCCTGTCCCAGTAGGAGGTATCAGTGCAGAAACCCCATAGCCAAACTGTATTTTAGATTATAACAAGTACATGGGAGGGGTAGACTTGTCTGACCAGGTGCTAACACCATTCGGAAGTCAAGAAGCTGGTCGAGCACATCATGCAGATAGCACCATATAATGCTTATGTGCTACATCAATGTGCAAGCCAGAGGGGAACTTTCCTGGAATTTCAAGAGTTGGTAATAAAGTACTTTCTTTTTGGAGAGCAAAACGGGGGAGTGCCAGCACTTCTGGAAGCGAGGCCACATCAGGCATTGTCCATTAAACACAATTCACAATGGACGATTACTTTCCAGGAAAAAGAAGACTGGTGATGTAGTAATGTATTGATATTCTACTGCATTTGAAGAATATAAATGAATATTTTGCAAGTATACTTTGGCTGGTCTTGATTGTTTGTATAATTCCACATCACGCATTGTACCAGGGCAGCACTTTCCAGGATAAGTTCCACTGCCAAGAAGGGTAGAACATAGAAGAGGTGCAGGGTGTGCCCCAAAAAAAGGAATTCGGAAGGACACCATTTATCATTGTGAAACATGCACAGAAAAAAACAGTTTTATGTATGAAAGATTGCTTCCGAATTTATCATATATCCCTGGATTTTTAGATTACCATGTTGTTACCCTGATGTACTATGCACAGCTTATACATCATGCCTGTAGATTACTGACCCATATGGGATATTGCTGTACCCGGCAAAATATGCATTATGATTTTTGGGGTGTTTGTCTCCCGTGGCAGGAGCTGGGCACAAGATGACATAATAGATATTTTTACTATGCACTATCCATTATGCATTTTTCGAGGGTCCATCTGTGGGGTTAAAATTCTAACTATACCCCTAGATTAATTCATGGAGTGGTGTAGTTTACAAAATGGGGTCAGTTCTTAGGGGTTTCTACTGTACTGGACCCTATTGGCATCTACAAATGCTTCATGATGGCAAAAAGGAAATAAAAATGTACAATGTCTGTGCTCCAACAAGTTATTCCCTTTGAGACCTGCCGTGTCTCCACCTGCAGATAATTGCCGCCTATGGGTTATTGCCCCGCAGAATGATTTTTGATGTGTTTTTCCCCAGTGGCATGAGTTGGGCAAAATGCTTTTGTAAATACAATGGCATATTTGATAAATTGCAATACATATTTACTCTGCACTACTGACTTTGTAATACATTTGAGCCAGCATCTTAGGGGTTAAAATGCTCATACAACCCTACATACATTCTTTGAGGGGTGTCCTTTCCAAAATGGGGTCACTACTTGGGGGTTTCTATAGTACTGGTACCTCAGGGCCACCCCCACACCAATCTAGTGAAAACGGAGGTTCAAAACCTAAATTTTGCTCCTTGCCTCCTGAGCCCTTTCGTGTCTCCATCCTGCAGATTATTGCCGCCTATGGGGTATTGCCCTCACCGGGGTAACCCGCAGCAGTTGCTATTAAATCTTGAAACCATCTCACATCCTTAAACAAATACAATAGAAACGTAAAACAAATTATGTAAATAAAAAGAAGATCAATGGCAAAAGGTTTCTACAAAAAAGAAATTGTGGTTTGCCTGTCCAAATGATGATGGGTGGCTGGTTGACAGAATGCAACTCCCACAAGTTCTGGTCTTCCTTGATACTTCACGTATGTACGGTACCATACGGTGTACGGCCGTATGCAATCCGTCTTTTATACGTTCCCATAGACTACTATTGGGCATACAGAATGGAAATACATGAGAAAATAAGGCATGCTCTATATTCTTCACATATCGAAAATTATAGGGTACGGTGCACAATACGGCCATTGAAATGGATGGGGCTACATGTATATACGACCGTTTTCATGCATTCATGTGCATGAGGCTATAGACTTCTATGGGCCATAGAACAGAAATACTGGGGAAAATAGGACATGTACTTTATTTTTTTTTACGTCTCGCTAACGATTTGGTAAGGTGAACAATAGGGCCATTATTGCCCATTGAATTGAATGTGGCCGTATGCTACATATGAAACCGGTACGGTACGGGTAGCATACGGCGGTTTTCATACGTTCAAGTGAAAGTAAAACCTTTCCACTTTGTAATTCTCCCTGCTGGCAAAGAGATGGGGTCCCCACAGTTTGGTTATCATTTTAACTGACTTATATGTCATATGTTCTCTGTACCTCTTATGGGGGCAGCCTCTCTGTGAGGTGTTTTACAGGTAGCCTTTTAAGGTCCCCTAAAAAAGTACAAAAACTGGCATCGGGAAAAAAACATGGGGTATAAAAAGAGGAGGCTTTGATAACTCACCACCCTTCAGCATTTGTTACCGGGGTTGGGGTTTTTGGAGGCACAGGAGGGTCCCGTCTCCCAGACACCATCGCTGGCAACGGCATCTTACTGGAGCGTACAGCTGCCTCCTAGTTTAAATAAGGCGTGCGGTGATTGAAGTCACGCCCACTTCTGGTCACTGACGGAGTACACTAGAGTGATTATACGTCTAAATTCGCTGGGCTCCTCATGTAAAATTTTTGTGGAATAGCACAAGATACAAGCTGGAAGTGACATCATGTGACCTCTGGCAGCTCCGGGTAGGACACTATACGGGACCACCCCTAACCAGATGTGTTAACCGAAAAATAAAAAGGTTATTTCTCTAAAAATATGCTGATGTTAAAATTAACATCATTTTCTCCATAGTTTTTATTCAGTAAAATTGGGAATACATAAAAAAGCTATGTAATTGAGGTATTGCCATAATCGGCTATGGGTGACCCATAGAATACAATAGTAAGCTGAATAATGGGGTAATTTAGGAGATTTTTTATTATTGGGGGTATTTATTATTTTGGCCTCTCAGTCACTTGAAATCTGAGAATGTGCCTCTAAATACAGATTTTTGATGATTTTTCAAAGAACTTGAAAAATCATACCCAAATTCGAAGCCAGCGCAGCTGAGCCAAAAAGAGGGTCACTTGCGACACAATCGCAACGCACCCACTACTTAAATACCTGTGCAAGACATTGAACGGGCACAGTCTGAAAAATGTATTTCGCAAAAACTTAGTAAATGTCCCCCACTGTGTCTGATGCTGGATGATTTATCTGGTGCAGTATAAGGCCAGTATAGTCTGACTCGACCGACGCGCATGATATTCTTGCTGGAATGTCTGGCCCGAGCACTCACAGACCGGAACTGACATGCTGAGTTCAGTTCCGGTCTCTGAAACTTATTTGCACATTTCTCAGCACAAACATTACAATGAATAAACTGACTGTGCGGAGATTAAAGGAACAAATGACAATTTTCAGGAATGGGATTAACATGGAAAATGTTCTTTTGTGATGACTTGGAAACCTGTTTAAGCACTCTCGTGATAAGATTATGTAGCATCTTACTGCATTCGCTAAAAGCTCTTCAATACATATCAATATTTTATCACATAAAGCAGTTATTTTATTTGGAATGAGGAAAGCTTTATAATACATCTCTGTGCTATTCTCCATCTTTACAATGTGGCACATATGACAAAGTATAAATAAATAGCATGGTAAATAGAGTCTAAATGTAAGGTAGAAAGGACCAAAGAAGAGGGCTTATTGTGATAATGCAGAACAAAGATGCATTAGTTTTTCATTGAAGTATTGCTAATTTTTGTAGTCTTCTTGAGGTGATGATAATTTGGAAGAATCTTCATCAGAAAGTCCAGTTGCAAAGTTTGTGGCTGTATTTGAAAAATAAACAAAAAAAGTGTCAACTATAATTCTTAAAACTACAAGGTACTTCTCCTAAATGGGTTGGCCCAAGTTTCAATGTTACCGCTTATTTACAGGATAGGGGATAACATGCTGAACACTTGGGCTTGGATAGCGTATATCATTGAATGATAGCCCTAGGGTTAGAGGGGTTAGCCTATAACTTTGGATTGGTGGCACCTACAATCACTAGGATTGTGTGTATCTAGGTGCCAGAGACATTAAAGTGAAATTTGTGTGTTCGATCTTCATATACAGCCTTTTAGCTGGAGGGCATCACAGAGGAGAAAGAGGGTGGTGTAGAGAGGGGGAATCTGTAGCTAAACCTTGGGAGGGGGTAACATTAAAATAATATATTTGTGCGATCCTTAGTGCAATTTGTCATAGAAAGATTCACCTAGACCATGACAGTGATTATAAACTTGTCAAATTGTAATATTTTTAGTAAAATACATTCAGCAGGATTTGTACATATTTTAGTGGAAAATTTAAAATTTTAAGTAATTTTTTCATTTTATCAGTTTGCTGCAAAGCATGAAGGTGCTTGTGAGTATTCATCATAAAGTTATGTTTGTATACATGGTAGGCTGTGCTTTCTGAAAAACTGATTTACCACATTTATGGATTTATTCTAGAATATTGGGGAGTGTAAATTATTTTTGATGTTGAATATTGTGGTATATTTACATCTCTATTTGTGTATAAATCTCTACTTCGATGTGGAAATGTATGTTTGCAAGACTTTTTAAAAATAATTTGTGTTTGACAAAATTGCATGAAAATGGAAAGGGGATTCAAATTTTGATCAAGATCAATGCAATGACCACGTTGTCTGATTTCAAAAAATAAATAAGTTTTACAGGTGCCTTTACTTTTTAATTTGTGTAATTGTCATGTTCTGAAGGTTGTGACAGTTTTAAATTTTCTAGCTGAAAATCTTATATTTGGTTATTTCAGTTTTAGTGATTTTATAATGATTTTTTCATGTGAACATATGCTTATGAGGTTTTGGGGGATCTTCACCAATCTGTTTAGTTAATCTATAGGAGAGGATAATAATAACCTGGGGTCGCTCTGTCTGTACTCTACGTAGACAATCGGATCCATATATGACAGTGTTTTCTGGAATAACCTCACACGTGTCCACTTGGCAGCAAGCACCAATTATGCAGCCACTGGTAAGGATGACATTTCTTCCGACATAAGCTAAAAGAAAAGGGAAACATATTTAGAAAATTAGGCTGCTGGCCTCAGGGTTGCAAGTCAAATGTGCACATGTATCATATGTTTTTTTTTCAATTTTTTAAATAATTATTTTAACCAGTGATACTGACCTTGTTTTCTGTACTGGAATTTATGTTCTGGATTTAAAAGGGACAGACAGTTTTGTGGCTAAATACTATAATAAGTATAGTCCAGCTTACCTTTAGATTCAATTACATTGTTATCTCCTATCTTCATTGCTTGAGAGTCTACATATTTGCATTAAGGTTATGCTATTCACAGTGTGAAATCGTAAGAAAAAGCTAGGAAATAGTACAATGCTAGTTACAACAATACTACAAGATGAGATCAGGGCTCAATAAGTTGAGGCCAAGTGAAACTCTTCCTATCAATGTGTACATTACTTTGGAATACCAGATAGCTGGGTGTTATGGCAATATGTATAATGCATAAACTAAGAACTTTAGCTCATTCTGAGTCCATGGTTTAAAGGGGTATTCCCATTTCTGCAAATTAAGGTTATTGTTTGTATTATAAAAAGTTGTATAACTTTCCAATATTCTTTCTGTATCAAATTCTCACAGATTTCTAGATCTTGGCTTGCTGTCCTATGAAAAGCTTCTATTTTTAGAATCCAGATCTCCGATTTCCCTGTGTGATACTAAAGAGACATGTACTGGTAGTAAACATAGAAGCTTTCCATAGAATCTAGAAAACTGTAAGGAATTGATACAGACAGTGTAGAAAATTGTAGAACTTTTTATAACACAAACAATAATATTAATTTGCTGAAATGGGAATTACCATAAACATAAAAAGTTTAATCTTTTCTGTGTTAGGTTAGTAACAGATACGGATGAGGAGGAAGAATACATTTTCCAAAACAGCTATTGTTCGTGTTTGCAGATTGTATCTATCACATACAGATAATGATTTGGTTGACATGTTCAGAGATGTTCTCCACTCATTAACTCAAATCCACATTTCTGAACCAGTCCCAGGTGGATGAAAATATGGAAATAGCAGAGCTTGCAGCTACCCAGCTCCGGTTCTATAGAAATTAATCCAAGTTAGCCCTCATTCAGACGGCCGTGTGCTCGCCCAGACTGGATCCCGGGTGAGCACAGGGCCAGCAGCAGGAGGTGGGAGGGGTGAGCACCTATCAAGTCAGTGGGCGTGCATAATTATGGAACAGCGGAGCCTTTGAGCCTCTCAGGTGATGTGAACCTGAGCTCCTCAGGCTAATTTGAATATTTTATAGTCGTTTTCTGATGAATTCCAGAAACAAAGGAATTCAATGAAAACTGTGCCGTCATCCCCTAGAGGTAACGAACATGTATTATAGGAAAGTCTACCATTAGTAATCTGGTGGTAGATGTCCTTTAATACTGTGTACATAAGCCTTTGTTGGAGATGACAGCTTCAAGACCCTTTCAGTATGGAGAAAATAGTCACATACATTGCTCCAGTGGGATGAGCTTTTTCTATGAACTCTGAGCTATAGTTCCTTCCATAGATTTTCTATTAGATTCAGGTCAGGTGATTGGTTAGGCCATTCTAGTAGCTTTATTTTCTTTCTCGGAAACCAATTGATAGATTCCTTGGATGAGGGTTTGGGACCATTGTCTTGCTGAAATGTCCACCTTTAGGTGGACACAAAAACGTATATTACCTGAGGAAACAACATTTGTGTGCATGAGGCCTTATGGTGAGAATTTCCTGTTAATAGCATCTATAGAAATATATTTACAGTGTTGGCCAAAAGTATTGGCACCCCTGCAATTCTGTCAGAAAATACTCAGTTTTTTTCCAAAAAATAATTGCAATCAGAAATTCTTTGGTATTATTATCTTCATTTAATTTGTCTTCCATGGAAAACCACAGAAAGAATTATCAAAAAGCCAAATTGGATATAATTCCACAGCAAACATAAAAAAGGGGGTAGACAAAAGTATTGGCACTGTTAGAAAAATCATGTGATGCTTCTGTAATTTGTGTAATTAACAGCACCTGTAACTTACCTGAGGCACCTAACAGGTGGTGGCAATAACTAAATCACACTTGCAGCCAGTTGAAATGGATTAAAGTTGACTGAACCTCTGTCCTGTGTCCTTGTGTGTACCACATTGAGCATGGAGAAAAGAAAGAAGACCAAAGAACTGTCTAAGGACTTGAAAATCAAAATTTGTGAGGAAGTGTGAGCAATCTCAAGGCTACAAGTCCATCTCCAAAGACCTAAATGTTTCAGTGTCTACCGTGCACAGTGTCATCAAGAAGTTTAAAGGCCATGGCACTGTGGCTAACCTCCCGAGATGTGGACAGAAAAGAAAAATTGATGAGACATTTCAACGTAAGATTGTGCGGAGAACTCTGACTAACATCCAAACAAGTTCAAGCTGCCCTGCAGTCAGAGAGTACAACAGTATCAACCCGTACTATCCATGAATCAAAAGTGACTGTATGGTAGGATACCCAGGAAGACCACACTTCTTTCACAGAAACATAAAGCCAGGCTGGAGTTTGCCAAAACTTACCTGAGGAAGCCTAAAACGTTTTGGGAGAATGTTCTCTGGTCAGATGAGACAAAAGTAGAGATTTTTTTGAAAAGGCATCAACATAGAGTTTACAGGAAAAAGAAAAGGCCTTCAAAGAAAAGAACACCGTCCCTACAGTCAAACATGGCAGAGGTTCCCTGGTGTTTTGGGGTTGCTTTGCTGCCTCTGGACACGTGCATGGCATTATCTGAAGACTACCAAAAAATTTTGCAGTATAATGTAGGGCCCAGTGTGAGAAAGCTGGGTCTCCCTCAGAGGTCACAAGTCTTCCAGCAGGACAATGACCCAAAACACACTTCAGCAAGCACTAGAAAATGGTTTGAGAGAAAGCAATGGGGACTTGTAAAGTGGCAGCAATGAGTCCAGACCTGAGTCCCATAGAACACCTGTGGAGAGATCTCACAATGGCAGTTTGGAGAAGACACCTTCAAATCTCCCCAGCCCATTTTTGGAGTTTTGTGTAAAATGATCAATGATTTGACTTTTTTTTCATTGCACGCTAAATAAATGAAGATGTTAATATCAAAGAATTTGGGATTGCATTCATTTTCTGGAAGAAAATGAGTATTATCTGACAGAATTACAGGGGTGTCAATACTTTTGGCCACCACTGTATGGTACTTGGAAAATGGTGTTCCATACTTATTTCCCCCATTGTACAAGGTGTTCCCATGTCATCTGTTTAGGACATACCCACAAGATTTGACCCAACTAAATATACACTAATATATATACATACATCACAAGAGTGAATAAATGAAAAGGTTATAAATAAATAGAATAAATTACAGTTTTATAAGTGAAAGTGAAATTGGAAGTAGGTGCTATGGGTAACATGGCCAAATTTCCTTGGCTTAAAAAAAAAAACAAAAAAACGGCATAATAACAAAAAGATATGGATATTTCATATTTTATACTGAAAATGTCGGAAATATGTGTTTGTATAAAAAAAGGATACAACATCCAACTTCAAAGACATTGTTTGTGCCAATGATCATTGCTTTTGGCTCCACATCTTCTGAGTCTGGTGCAATATTTTCTGGAAAGCTGTAAAAGTAGTTGAGAACAACACTGTAGTTACAACCTCCAACAAAAGTCAGGAGTCAGAAGATAAACATATGTCATATGACAGTCGCACAATGGGGAAGTTTACCTTGCTTCACATTGACAACTCTTGATAAATCAATATACTCCTAAATCGTATGACTAAACATGATGTTGGGCTGTACAGTTTTCTCTAAATTTCTTTTACAACTGTAAAAGCTAAAATAAGCAATTCTTTACTCATTAGCCATCTGCAGCTGTGTGCCTATTAGCAGGGTTTTTACCTTGTCCCCCTGGCTGCTCTCCCTCACTTTGTTTGATTTGTTGCCATGGGAACGAATCTGGGCGCTGGAGTTGACTAGAGGATGGATGGATCTTGTTGGAAGGGGCACTAGGATAGGTGAATACCCCTGATCAGTATCTGCTGGGTGCAGGAGAACATCAGTCCTGACCTTTGCCGGCTGAAATCTCCATGTAAGTGTCAAAAAAATGTTACTGAGCACATGCTTGGGTCATCAAATTAAAAAGAGGAGTCTCTGCATACTGTCCCAGAAATGGTATGTGTTGAATGCAGCAGAGTTTAGGCTCACCAAAAATTCTAATGAATGGCTATCAGATCCTGCACACACAGAACAGTGTAAATACAGTGAAACCTCTTTTCACAGTAAAGCAGTGCTTGGGTATGAAGGGGTCCTCTCAGAGAAATGGTTTTCTGGAGAGGTTTTAATATATCTTTTACTTTGTGGTGAAGTACATCACTGTAAGATCATTGCTTACTACTATGCAGAGATCCATTGCTCTGTGCTGTCAGCTCTGTGTCTTCCCTGTCTTTCTCTGCACAAGCATTAAAAGGAGTTTTCCCACAAACAAAAGTTAAGCCCTATTCACAAAAACGTACCTACGTACCTCCGTCAAACCCCTCATTGCTCCGTCAGACTAATGGAGCAGATGGCCTGACATGTGTATAGGGCCGATCTTTTGTTCCTGGGAACACGGATTCTGTGTCCTTATTGGCTTCGCTCTCTTTAAATTTTCCATCTCTAAAAAAATATGACAATGATTGCAAATAAACAATAGATGGGCAAATGTGCAATTGTCATTAGTACTAAATCAGAGAACTAATTTTCCAAAGCTTGAATGAGGTCTTTTATCTGATTTGTTAATCTGGTTTTGTAACACCTCATTTTCTAGGGGCAACTGTACGATGAACAGCCTTTGCCCTGTACCCCTCACAGTACATTACCTGTTCCTTATAAAAGCCTGCTCCTCAATCAGGTTGCCCTCCCCAATAATGATTGGGCCCGCTTCAGCATAAATACGAGCTTTAGGGTGAACTACTGTCCTTGGACCTTTAAAAAAAAAAAATACATATATACATATATAAATATCAATGTGCAAATAAATAATATTAACTGGTACCTGTAACCGAGATAGTACAACGATTTAGACATTTGATAGGACCATCCGCATCTACAAGATTTCCTTCAAAGATCCCACAATTCACCATCAATGAAAGGATAGTAATTTCAATTATTTTTACCTTCATTTTTTAACAGCATACGTTTTATGTTGCTTAGCAGCATATCATATCAAGATATGTAAACGATATCCTTGATACAATATACCTGGTATAATGACACAGGCAATAAAGTCCATCCAACATGTGTACTGGTGAAAATCTTACTGGATCTCGGGAAGGAGCTGGCGGTCTGCCCCCAGACGAGACTACCGCCTGTCGGACGCCCCCAGGATGTCCTTCATTGCATGTCCCGGGGGCCAGAAGCATTTACTATGCTACATAATAAGTATGAAAATTCTGACAAGCATCAATGTTTTATTGATAACTGTATCCTAGTTACCAAGACATATGAGTGTCTTATATGTTATCTACAAAACAAATTGTACCATTTGTCATTCTGACTACACAGTGAAAACTGTAAATCCAAAGCCTTACACAGAAGTAACTGCGATTTCTATGAATTTCACTGCATTTGGATTCTTTTTTATAACTTCCATACACTACATGGAATATTTAGTAGGGCCAAAAAGAATGTATGAATGGTTTCCCAACTTAAGGGAACCTACCACCACAAATCTACCTATAAAGGTAGATCGGGTGGTAGGTGGATCAATGGGACGTGAGGTATAAGCCTTTTTAAAGGCTAATCCTCACGTCCCCGCAATTTTTTGGTAACTTTTCAATCGTGGAGGCGTGGGAGTAGCCGCGTCTGAGGTTACACAGGGCTACTACCACGCCCCGGTAGCCTATTTTCTCCTCCTACTCACCATCTCTTCGGCCGCGCATCGCTCATAGCTGCGCGCCCTCGTCCGACGATCCTGCAGTCTGCGCATGCGCAGACAGCAGGCCCGCGCCTGTGCTCGCTTCCGGAGCATTGACCGCGCAGTCCGGCCTGCTGTTCTCGCATGCGCAGACTGCCGATCGTCAGACGAGGGCGCGCAGCTACGAGCCCGCACCCAGTAGCCGCATAATAAAATTGCATGAACTTGATAAAGTTACCAAAAATTGCTCCACCTACCACCCAATCTACCTTTATAGGTAGATTTGTGGTGGTAGGTGCCCTTTAAGGACACCCGACTTACAGATGGCCCTCTCTGACCATTGTGACCTTTGGTGAAGGTCTATGGATGCTTTTCTTTAGTCCCAGTTCTGACTTGCATACAAATTCAACTTAAGGGGGGTATGAAGACAACATTCTTAAATAACACATTCCCTAATTCACTGTCATTAACATAATACAGCAATTCACAGATATAATTCCAACCTATCTCTATCAGTCTTTTCATGAATAGCATTTGTCTGCACGATGCAGTACTGTCTGCCTTCTGCCCCTCCCCCTTCATTACAAGGCCAGCTCAGACACAGGCACTTCCTGCTGGCATGCAGCAGTGTGCAGAGACTTACTCTTCCACCTGCAGGCAAGTTAAGTTATAAAGTCTTTATAGCGGAGCTGACTCTGTGTTTTATGGATTAAGCGAGTTTTTAGAGCTGGGAGTGTCATTGTGTTTTATATCCATCTCCTGGATCTCATCATCTTTGGGACAATCTCAGTCTATCTAAAAACTCGCTTAATCCATAAAACACAGAGTCAGCTCCGCTATAAAGACATTTAACTTAACTTGCCTGCAGATTGTAGAGTAAGTCTCTGCACACTGCTGCAGCCAGCAGGAAGTGCCTGTGTCTGAGCTGGCTTGTAATGAAGGGGGGAGGGCAGAAGGCAGACAGTACTGCATCGTGCAGACAAATGCTATTCTGAAAAGACTGATAGAGATAGGTGGAATTATATCGTGAATTGCGTTTAGTTAATGACAGTGAATTAGGGATGTGTTATTTAAGAATGTTGTCTAATCCCCCTTAAGTTGAATTTGTATGCAAGGTCAGAACTGGGACTAAGAAAAAGCATCCAGAGACCTTCACAAAGGTCACAATGGTCAGAGAGGGCCCATCTGTGAAGTCGGGTGTCCTTAAAGGGCACCTACCACCACAATTATACTCTATAAAGGTAGATCGGGTGGTAGGTGGAGCAATTTTTGGTAACTTTATCAATCGTTCATGCAAATTTTATGCGGCTACTGGGGCGGGCTCGTAGCTGCGCGCCTCGTCTGACGATCGGCAGTCTGCGCATGCGAGAACAGCAGGCCGGCTGACGCGGTCATGCTCCGAAGCGAGGCACAGGCGCGGGCCTGCGTCTGCGCATGCGCAGACTGCAGGATTCGTCGGACGAGGGCGCGCAGCTATGAGCGATGCGCGGCCGAAAGATGGTGAGAGGAGGAGAGAAAATAGGCTTACCGGGGCGTGGAGTAGTAGCCGCTCGTGTAACCTCAGACGCGGCTACCTCCACGCCTCCACGATTGGAAAAGTTACCAAAAAATTGCGGGGACGTGAGGATTAGCCTTTAAAAAGGCTTTTCCTCACGTCCCATTGATCCACCTACCACCCGATCTACATTTATAGGTAGATTTGTGGTGGTAGGTTCCCTTAAGTTTGGGAACCATTCAAATTCTTTTTGGCCCTACTAAATATCCATGTAGTTTATGGAAGTTATAAAAAAGAATCCAAATGCAGTGAAATTCATAGAAATCGCAGTTACATTCTGTGTAAGGCTTTGGATTTACAGTTTTCACTGTGTAGTCAGAATGACAAATGGTACAATTTGTTTGTAGATAACATATAAGCACATATGTATTCGGTAACAGGATAAGTTATCAATAAAACATTGATGCTTGTCAGAATTTTCATATTATTATGTAGCATAGTAAATGCTTCTGGCCCACCGGGACAGCAATGAAGGACATCCGGGGGGGTCCGACAGGCTGGTGTAGTCTCGTCTGGGGCAGACACAGTGCCAGCTCCTTTCCGAGATCCGTAAGATTTTCACCAGTACACATGTTGGATGGACTTTATTGCCTGTGTCATTACCAGGTATATTGTATCAAGGATATTGTTACATATCTTGATATGATATGCTGCTAAGCAACATATAAACGTATGCTGTTAAAAAATGAAGGTAAAAATAATTGAAATTATATCCTTTCTTGATGGTGAATTGTGGGATCTTTGAAGGAAATCTTGTAGATGCGGATGGTCCTATCAAATGTGTCTAAATCGTTGTACTCTCGGGTTACAGGTACAGTAATATTTTTTATTGCACATTGATATTTATATATGTAATTGTATTTTTTTTTTTAAAGGTCCAAGGACGGTAGTTCACCCTAAATCTCGTATTTATGCTGAAGCGGGCCCATCATTTTGGGGAGGGCAAACCTGATTGAGAGCAGAGGCTTTTATAAGGAACAGGTAATGTGACTGTGGAAGGGTACAGGGCAAAGGCTGTTCATCGTACAGTTTCCCTAGAAAATGAGGTGTTACAAAACCAGATTAACAAATCAGATAAAAGACCTCATTCAAGCTTTGGCAAATGGTTCTTGATTAGTACTAATGACAATTGCACATTTGCCCGTCTATTGTTTATTTGCAATCATTGTCATATTTTTTTAGAGATGGAAAATTTAAAGAGAGCAAAGCCAATAAGGACACAGAATCCGTGTTTAAAGGGGTTTTCCCAGGAAAAAAGATAGGCCCTATACCTGTCCGGCCATCTGCTCCATAGTCTGACGAGCAATGAGGGGGGGAGGACGCCCGGTACGTATAGTTTTTGTGAATAGGCTTAACTTTTGTTTGTGGGAAAACTCACTTTAATGCTTGTGCAGAGAAAGACAGGGAAGACCACAGCTGACAGCACAGGCATTGGATCTCTGCATAGTAGTAAGAGCAATGATCTTGCAGTGATCTACACACCCAAAAGTAAAGATATATAAAACCTCTCCAAGAAAACCATTTCTCTGAGAGGACCCCTTCATAACCCAAGCACTGCTTTCTGTGAAAAGAGGTTTCACTGTTTACATGTTCTGTGTGCAGGATCGATAGCCATTCATTAGAATTTTGGTGAGCCTAAACTCTGCTGCATTCAACACATACCATTTCTGGGACAGTATGCAGAGACTCCCTTTTTAATTGACCCAAGCATGTGCCAGTAACATTTTTTTGGACACTTACATGGAGATTTCAGCCGGAAAGGTAAGGAATGAGTTCTCTGCCACAGCAGATACTGATCAGGGGTATTCACTACCTAGTGCCCCTTCAACAAGATCCATCCATACCTCTAGTCAAACTCCAGCGCCAGATTGTTCCCATGGCAACGAATCCAAACAAAAGTGAGGGAGGAGAGCAGCCAGGGGGACAAGGTAAAACCCTGCTATAGGCACACAGCTGCAGATGGCTAATGAGTAAAGAATGCTTATTTTAGCGTTTTACAGTTGTAAAAGAAATTAGAGAAAAACTGTACAGCCCAACATCATGTTTAGTCATACGATTTAGGAGTATATTGATTATCAAGAGTTGTCAATGTGAGAAGAAGGTAAACTTCCCCATGTGGGACGTCAATAGACATATGTTTATCTTCTGACTCCTGACTTTGTTGAGGTTGTAACTACAGTGTTGTTTCAAACTATTTTACAGCTTTCAGAAAAATTGCACAGACTCAGAGATGTGGAGCCAAAAGAATGATCATTGGCACAAAACATGCTTGAAGTTGGAGTGTATCCTGTTTATACAACACATATTTCTGACATTTCAGTATAAAAATATGAAATATCCATATCTTTTGTTTATTATGCCGTTTTTTTTTTTTGTTTTTTTTTTTAAGCCAAGGAAATTTGGCATGTTACCCATAGCACTACTTCCAATTTCACTTCACTTATAAAATGTAATTTATTTATTTATTAATAACCTTTTCATTATTCACTCTTGTGATGTATGTATATATATAGTGTATATTTAGTGGGTCAAATCTTGGTGGTATGTCCTAAAACGAGACATGGGAACACCTTGTACAATGGGGGAAATAAGTATGGAACATTTTCCAAGTACCATACAGTGGTGGCCAAAAGTATTGACAACCCCTGTAAATCTGTCAGATAATACTCATTCTTCCAGAAAATGAATGGCAATCCCAAATTCTTTGATATTAACATCTTCATTATTTAGCGTGCAATGAAAAAAAAGTCAAATCATTGAGATTTTACAACAAAACTCCAAAATGGGCTGGGAGATTTGAAGGTGTCTTCTCCAAAGATGCATGTGTGAGATCTCTCACAGGTGTTTCTATGGGACTCAGGTCTGGACTCATTGCTGCCACTTTACAAGTCCCCATGTTTCTCTCAAACCATTTTCTAGTGTTGTGAAGTGTGTTGGGTCATTGTCGCTGGAAGAATGTGCGACTCTGAGGAGAACCAGCTTTCTCACACTGGGCCCTACATTATACTTGCAAAATTTTTTGGTAGTCTTCAGAATAATGCCAGACATGTCCAGTGCCGAGAGGGAGGAGCAAACCCCAAAAAAAAAAGGGAAACGCCGGGCGTATGGACTGAAGGGTTCTTTCTGTGAAGGTAAGTTTGGCAACATCCAGCCTGCTTTTTATGGTGCTGTGTTGACGAGGGGGTTTAGGGTGTCAGTTGAGTTTTCTTGCGTTATTCTGAATGTACTCACGTCGCCCGATTTTGGTTTGCGTCTCCGTTAATTGTTCCTTTTCTATCGCTAGATGCAGCTGTATACTAGCGCTCGTTGATACTGTTGATCTCGTGAACTAGTCGGCTCACGCCACAGGAAGTGCACTTTGTGTGATCGAGTGAAGGGTCCAAGGCGTTCGCCTGGATGATGCGTACATTTCTCTTCTTGACACCCGTTAAGACGGACACCCTGGGTTCTTAAAAGAGTCATTGGAGGGAAAATTCTTCATGTGATGCCGCATATTTCGTGCGGTGTATTTGTTTACGTTGACCGTCCTTAGATACGCCGGTAAGTGTCTTTCTGGCGGGTAGTGTGGCAAATGGTGCGGCGGTGAGATATGCGTTGAACAGGTATCTAAAACAATATTGTTTTAAGGTGACATTCAGAGGGAGCCATTGAGTGTCTTTGAGTGTCATTGTGTTTTATATCCATCTCCTGGATCTCATCATCTTTGATCTGTCTCATCTCTCTTTATCTGGGAGGTGCTAGTAGAATTTGAGAACTTTATTTCATGGACAAACCCCTTTAAGAACTGCCTGTACAGTTATCTTGCAAAAAAAAACTTATATGCCTCAGTAAACAAATAACATGGATAAGCTATGGATTTTGGCAAGTAAAAAAACTAAAGAGCAGAGAGATTAAATAAACCACAGCTGCTTGGGACACAGTCAGGGGACCTACTGCAACAAATACAATTATAATAATTTGAAGATGAGCAAGTAGCAGTTGTCTAATGGCAAGAGTTACTCTACTCTCCTGAGTCACACTGGTCTCCAGCATTGACCCCACTTCATTCAATCAGTAGCCACCTCAGAAGTGCGGCACTTCCCCGTTTGTCACAAGTGAGGTCCCATTGTCCGAGGAAGCCACTGATTGTCACAGGACCTGCTTCAGCTTTTCAGAAAGTATCTAAACCAAAGAAAATCAGCAAACTGAGGTGTTCCTGATGGTAGATTGTTGCTTGTGTCACAAGTACTACATTGTCTTTGTGTAGTCTTGTTGCCCTATTTAACTAATTAAAAACTTTCTTTCTTTTATGTAAATTAACAACAAGACTAGACAAAGACAATGTAGTACTTGTGACAAGCAACAATCTACCATCAGGAACACCTCAGTTTGCTGATTTTCTGGTTTAGATGTACTTTTGAAAAAGCTGAAGCATGGTCCTGTGACAATCAGTGGCTTCCTTGGACAATGGGACCTCACTTGTGACAAAACGGGGAAGTGCGCTTCTGAGGTGGTACTGATTGAATGAAGTGGGGTCAATGCTGGAGACCAGTGTGACTCAGGAGAGTAGAGTATAATCTTGCCATTAGACAACTGCTACTTGCTCATCTTCAAATTATTATAATTGTATTTGTTGCAGAGGTCCCCTGACTGTGTCCCAAGCAGCTGTGGTTTATTAATCTCTCTGCTCTTTAGTTTTTTTACTTGCAAAATCCTAGCTTATCCATGTTATTTGTTACTGAGGCATATGGTTTTTTTGCAAGATAACTGTACAGGCAGTCTTAAAGGGGTTGTCCATGAAATAAAGTTCTCAAAATCTACTAGCACCCCCAGATAAAGAGAGATGAGACAGATCAAAGATGATGAGATCCAGGAGATGGATATAAAACACAAGACAATCTCAGCTCTAAAAACTCGCTTAATCCATAAAACACAGAGTCAGCTCCGCTATAAAGACATTTTAACTTAACTTGCCTGCAGATTGTAGAGTAAGTCTCTGCACACTGCTGCATGCCAGCAGGAAGTGCCTGTGTCTGAGCTGGCTTGTAATGAAGGGGGGAGGGCAGAAGGCAGACAGTACTGCATCGTGCAGACAAATGCTATTCTGAAAAGACTGATAGAGATAGGTGGAATTATATCGTGAATTGCGTTTAGTTAATGACAGTGAATTAGGATGTGTTATTTAAGAATGTTGTCTAATCCCCCTTAAGTTGAATTTGTATGCAAGGTCAGAACTGGGACTAAAGAAAAAGCATCCAGAGACCTTCACAAAAGGTCACAATGGTCAGAGAGGGCCATCTGTGAAGTTCGGGTGTCCTTAAAGGGCACCTACCACACACAATTATTCTATAAAGGTAGATCGGGTGGTAGGTGGAGCAATTTTTGGTAACTTTATCAATCGTTCATGCTAATTTTATGCGGCTACTGGGGCGGGCTCGTAGCTGCGCGCCTCGTCTGACGATCGGCAGTCTGCGCATGCGAGAACAGCAGGCCGGCTGCGCGGTCATGCTCCGAAGCGAGGCACAGGCGCGGGCCTGCGTCTGCGCCATGCGCAGACTGCAGGACTCGTCGGACGAGGTGCGCGCAGCTATGAGCGATGCGCGCCGAAAGATGGTGAGAGGAGGAAGAAAATAGGCTACCGGGGCGTGGAGTAGTAGCCGGCTCGTGTAACCTCAGACGCGGCTACCTCCACGCCTCCACGATTGGAAAAGTTACCAAAAAATTGCGGGGACGTGAGGATTAGCCTTTAAAAAGGCTTTTACCTCACGCCCATTGATCCACCTACCACCCGATCTACCATTTATAGGTAGATTTGTGGTGGTAGGTTCCCTTAAGTTTGGGAAACCATTCAACATTCTTTTTGGCCCTACTAAATATCCATGTAGTTGTATGGAAGTTATAAAAAGAATCCAAATGCAGTGAAATTCATAGAAATCGCCAGTTACATTCTGTGTAAGGCTTTGGATTTACAGTTTTCACTGTGTAGTCAGAATGACAAATGGTACAATTTGTTTGTAGATAAATATAAGCACATATGTATTCGGTAACAGGATAAGTTATCAATAAAACATTGATGCTTGTCAGAATTTTCATACTTATTATGTAGCATAGTAAATGCTTCTGGCCCACCGGGACATGCAATGAAGGACATCCTGGGGGGTCCGACAGGCGGTGGTAGTCTCGTCTGGGGCAGAACCAGTGCCAGCTCCTTTCCGAGATCCGTAAGATTTTCACCAGTACACATGTTGGATGGACTTTATTGCCTGTGTCATTACCAGGTATATTGTATCAAGGATATGTGTTACATATCTTGTATGATATGCTGCTAAGCAACACATAAACGTATGCTGTTAAAAAATGAAGGTAAAAATAATTGAAATTAATATCCTTTCTTGATGGTGAATTGTGGGATCTTGAAGGAAATCTTGTAGATGCGGATGGTCCTATCAAATGTGTCTAAATCGTTGTACTCTCGGTTACAGGTACAGTAATATTTTTTATTGCACATTGATATTTATATATGTAATATGTATTTTTTTTTTTAAAGGTCCAAGGACGGTAGTTCACCCTACAACTCGTATTTATGCTGAAGCGGGCCCCACATTTTGGGGAGGGCAAACCTGATTGAGAGCAGAGGCTTTATAAGGAACAGGTAATGTGACTGTGAAGGGTACAGGGCAAAGGCTGTTCATCGTACAGTTTCCCTAGAAAATGAGGTGTTTACAAAACCAGATTAACAAATCAGATAAAAGACCTCATTCAAGCTTTGGCAAATGGTTCTTGATTAGTACTAATGACAATTGCACATTTGCCCGTCTATTGTTTATTGCAATCATTGTCATATTTTTTTAGAGATGGAAAATTTAAAGAGAGCAAGCCAATAAGGACACAGAATCCGTGTTTAAAGGGGTTTTCCCAGGAACAAAAGATAGGCCCTATACCTGTCCGGCCATCTGCTCATAGTCTGACGAGCAATGAGGGGGGGAGGACCGCCCGGGTACGTATAGTTTTTGTGAATAGGCTTAACTTTGTTTGTGGGAAAACTCACTTTAATGCTTGTGCAGAGAAAGACAGGGAAGACCAAGCTGACAGCA
The DNA here is from genome assembly GCA_019512145.1 of Engystomops pustulosus. Lineage (NCBI taxonomy): Eukaryota > Metazoa > Chordata > Amphibia > Anura > Leptodactylidae > Engystomops > Engystomops pustulosus. Next base: position 117,334,152 of record CM033641.1, read on the forward strand.
CAGGCATTGGATCTCTGCATAGTAGTAAGAGCAATGATCTTGCAGTGATCTACACACCACAAAGTAAAAGATATATAAAACCTCTCCAAGAAACCATTCTCTGAGAGGACCCCTTCATAACCCAAGCACTGCTTTCGTGTGAAAAGAGGTTTCACTGTTTACATGTTCTGTGTGCAGGATCGATAGCCATTCATTAGAATTTTGGTGAGCCTAAACTCTGCTGCATTCAACACATACCATTTCTGGACAGTATGCAGAGACTCCCTTTTTAATTGACCCAAGCATGTGCCAGTAACATTTTTTTGGACACTTACATGGAGATTTCAGCCGGCAAAGGTAAGGAATGAGTTCTCCTGCCACAGCAGATACTGATCGGGGTATTCACTACCTAGTGCCCCTTCAACAAGATCCATCCATCCTCTAGTCAAACTCCAGCCCAGATTGTTCCCATGGCAACGAATCCAAACAAAAGTGAGGGAGAGAGCAGCCAGGGGGACAAGGTAAAAACCCTGCTATAGGCACACAGCTGCAGATGGCTAATGAGGTAAAGAATGCTTATTTTAGCGTTTTACAGTTGTAAAAGAAATTAGAGAAAAACTGTACAGCCCAACATCATGTTTAGTCATACGATTTAGGAGTATATTGATTATCAAGAGTTGTCAATGTGGAAGAAAGGTAAACTTCCCCATCGTGGGACGTCAATAGACATATGTTTATCTTCTGACTCCTGACTCTTGTTGAGGTTGTAACTACAGTGTTGTTTCAAATAATTTTACAGCTTTCAGAAAAATTGCACAGACTCAGAAGATGTGGAGCCAAAAGAATGATCATTGGCACAAAACATGCTTGAAGTTGGAGTGTATCCTGTTTATACAAAACATATTCTGACATTTCAGTATAAAAATATGAAATATCCATATCTTTTGTTTATTATGCCGTTTTTTTTTTTGTTTTTTTTTTTAAGCCAAGGAAATTTGGCATGTTACCCATAGCACTACTTCCAATTTCACTTCACTTATAAAATGTAATTTATTCTATTTATTAACCTTTTCATTATTACCTTGTGATGTATGTATATATATAGTGTATATTTAGTGGGTCAAATCTTGGTGGTATGTCCTAAACACGATGACATGGGAACACCTTGTACAATGGGGGAAATAAGTATGGAAACATTTTCCAAGTACATACAGTGGTGGCCAAAAGTATTGACAACCCCTGTACATCTGTCAGATAAACTCATTCTTCCAGAAAATGAATGCAATCCCAAATTCTTTGATATTAACATCTTCATTATTTGCGTGCAATGAAAAAAAAGTCAAATCATTGAGATTTTAAACAAAACTCCAAAATGGGCTGGGAGATTTGAAGGTGTCTTCTCCAAAGGCATGTGTGAGATCTCTCACAGGTGTTTCATGGGACTCAGGTCTGGACTCATTGCTGCCACTTTACAAGTCCCCATGTTTCTCTCAAACCATTTTCTAGTGTTGTGAAGTGTGTTGGGTCATTGTCGCTGGAAGAATGTGCGACTCTGAGGAGAACCAGCTTTCTCACACTGGGCCCTACATTATACTTGCAAAATTTTTTGGTAGTCTTCAGAATAATGCCAGACATGTCCAGTGCCGAGAGGGAGGAGCAAACCCCAAAAAAAAAAGGGAAACGCCGGGCGCTGGACCGAAGGGTTCTTTCTGTGAAGGTAAGTTTGGCAACATCCAGCCTGCTTTTTATGGTGCTGTGTTGACGAGGGGGTTTAGGGTGTCAGTTGAGTTTTCTTGCGTTATTCTGAATGTACTCACGTCGCCCGATTTTGGTTTGCGTCTCCGTTAATTGTTCCTTTTCTATCGCTAGATGCAGCTGTATACTAGCGCTCGTTGATACTGTTGATCTCGTGAACTAGTCGGCTCACGCCACAGGAAGTGCACTTTGTGTGATCGAGTGAAGGGTCCAAGGCGTTCGCCTGGATGATGCGTACATTTCTCTTCTTGACACCCGTTAAGACGGACACCCTGGGTTCTTAAAAGAGTCATTGGAGGGAAAATTCTTCATGTGATGCCGCATATTTCGTGCGGTGTATTTGTTTACGTTGACCGTCCTTAGATACGCCGGTAAGTGTCTTTCTGGCGGGTAGTGTGGCAAATGGTGCGGCGGTGAGATATGCGTTGAACAGGTATCTAAAACAATATTGTTTTAAGGTGACATTCAGAGGGAGCCATTGAGTGTCTTTGCCCTATTTAACTAATTAAAAACTTTCTTTCTTTTATGTAAATTAACTTCAGAGGATACTGGGGCGTAGAGTTGCCCGGCAAGTGCTGCCTCCCAACACGTCCCCGCAGCGCTTTTCAGCTCTTGCCCATGCATGTGTAGAGCTCCAGAGAAGCTGCAGGCTGTGGAGCCGAACAAACCGGAAGGGAGGTGCCACTTCAGAGACTACAGGAGAATGGAGTAGCCTCAGCTCCCGTCCAGGCTCCATACCCCAATAGCCACTAAAATTAAATTATATTTTAAAAGAAATACAGTTTTTCATTAGTTAGTGTAAAAGAATTAGATAAAGGCAGTGAAGAGCTTATAATCTATCACCAGGAATGCCTCAGTTAGTGCATTCCTGATTGTAGGTTTCATTCAATAAATAGGGTGTAAGGCATGTACCAAGCACCAATAATATGGAACATTTTCCATAATAAATCTGACCCGTTATACCCAATTCTAGATGTCTGAAAAATAAATTTAACACCAAAATATGGACTGAAAGTTCCTCATGTCCTGTTATAATTTACCTGGTTATATATGTCCTTACCTATTGTGACATCTCCTTTAATTTCACTCTCCACACAGACAACTGCTCCTGGTGCTATTTTAACACTGAAAAGACACAGGTTAACATTATTTAGGAAAATCAGGATAACAAAAAAAAGAGAAAAGTTTTGTGAGCTGACTGTTGCAGCTGTCATTCACCTAATGTCAGAGCACAACATTTAGGGAAACTAAACCACACTGATACCATCTAAGATGCAAGTTATTCACCAAACTCAGACAAGGGCTCAAGTACAAAGCCATATAAAGGATCTCCATGTTATGGATCCATCCTTACAAATATAGTGCTTTACATAATAGGAGAGAATACAGTGCTCCAAGGGGAACCATAATGCACAAGAAACAGTGCCTGCAGCTCAGCTATACAGAACTAAGGGCTATAAGGACAGTAATAACATTTATAATCTGCTTCTATACATTATAATCAACACACACTCACCAAATATACAGACAAACCACATATATATATATATCCAGATCAGCACACATCACAGGACATCCCCCATAACAATAGTGTAAGCTGCAGAGGGTGTAGGACAAAAGCTCGGGCTGTCCCCATAAAGAAGTAAGATGGAAGGAGCTGTCACCTCTTCTGCAGCTGTGCCTGCTTTAGGAGCTCCGCCATTGTTGGGGTGGGAAGAAAACCTAGTGAGCTGAAGGACCTGTGATGATGTCAGGATCATGTGATTAGTCACATGACAACGTGGAGGCAGCGGTTCCAGTTGTGCTCTGTTTGTGCGGCTGCGCAGGCTAATGAGCACTGGATTAGCTGTCTGTAATGTACTGTGGATGTACTGCAGCGCTGATTTACACATACACAGAGAAAACTTCACTTTTTTTGCTATCAATTAAAATTATCACTAAGTTTTCTCACAGGACAAAATACACAGCAGAGTTGTTTACTATAAAATACTGAATCTATAGTATATTTCTACTGTCCATAGGTAGGAATAAAGTCTAGCTATATAATCATTTAGTAGATGCAGTTTTATAATTGTGGATATTATCCCTACAATCCTTCAAACGTCTTGTGTGATCTGTAAACCTAGATTATACTTGTCATTGTAATATTCCACCACTAGAGGTCCTCATAAGCTCATTTATGCAGAGCAGTGGAAAGAACTCTGTATACAGGCGGTCCCCTACTTAAGAACCCCCGATTTACATACGACCCCTAGTTACAAACGGACCTCTGGATGTTGGTAATTTACTGTACTTTAGCCTTAGGCTACAATACAGGCCGTTCTAACAGTTTTCAATGGTGTCTGCAATGAAGCTTTATTGTTAATCCTGGTTCTTATGACAATCCAACATTTTTAAAATCCAAATGTCACAGAGACCAAGATTAATTTGGCTGTATCTGCAATTATAAAGTATACAGTTCCGACTTATATACAAATTCAACTTAAGAACAAACCTACAGAACCTATCTTGTTCGTAACCCGGGGGCTGCCTGTATAATATTTATTAGCGACTACCATCGCACTAAACTAGAGATCCTAGTAAACTAAGTATCAATTCTAATCTTTAAAACTTATATTTTTAGTTGCACAATATAAAATGTATTCAGTGATACTCAGTGTGGACTATGCCATGCAGTCTTCCATAATCACATTAAACTAAGGGGATTATAAAGGAGAGGTCCCCTTTGTTGTAGTTCCCCAATCTCCTTTACATAAAATGTTATATATATATCTGACAAAACGGGCTGTAAGACACGCAGGCTTGGTTCTGATGCCCAGTCAGTATTAACCCCTTACACCGAGACATAGTTTCAGCTCAATGACCAGACTCGATTTTCAAATCTGACATGTCTCAACGATAATTGGTTATAACTTCGCGAACGCTTTAACATATCCCGGTGATTTTGAGAATGTTTTCTCGTGACACATTGGTACTTCAGTTGGTTTTATAAATTTAAGTGATAATTTTGCGTTTCGTTCTTAAAAAAAAAGTGAAAATTTGGCAAAAGTTGTAAAAATTCCTTCATTTTCCAAGTTTTGAAATGTTCTGGTTTCCAGACAGGAGTAAACTACCCAAAAAGTTTGATAATTAACATTACAGAAATCTGCTTTATGTTGGGATGATAATTTATGCTTCCGGTCCATTTTTCTAGGATGTTATGAGGTGCAGAAACTTTAGTGCGATTTTCTTATTTCATGAAAATTGCCAAAACTCACATTTTGAGGGAAATCAGCTTCCAAGTGACTTTGAGGGCCTAAATAATAGTAAAACCCCATAAATTACCCCACTATAGAAACTTCACCCACTCAACGTATGTAAACAACTTCTATTAAGGTCCATTAACCCTTTAAGTGTTTCACATGGCTTAAAAAATATGGACCTGCGATTAGAAAACTAGAAATTTTTTGGAAATAACATTCATTTAGGCCAAAACTGACATTTTCAGAATAAATTAAATGATGAAACGCACTGCAACGCTTGATGCCCATTCCTCCCGAGTGTGCTGTACCCCATATGTGGTGGTACTGCTGTACTGCGCACGCCGGATAGAATGAAATGAGAGCGCCATTCACAGCAGAATTTGTATTGTCACATTGTACGACCTATAAATTTTTTTTTTTTTTTTGGTAATGCGTATCATATGAGGGCTTATTTTTTATGGGATGAGATAACAATGTATAAAAAACTAATTTATTGGGGAGTCTAAAGCTTATTCATGAGTTTTATTAACTATTTCAAGGGGACACAAACAAAATCATCAATTTTTATGTATTGGATTAGCATTTCCCCCCCCACCCGCCTCACTGTAACGTAAAAATAATAGTTTATCTTTATTCTCTGGTTCACTACGATTGCGGTGATACCTCATTTATATAGTTTTTCTTATTTTTTGCTCAATTTCCGAGCAAAACCAATATTGGAGAAAATCGCATGTTTTACTATATGACAACTTTTCAGGGCCATAACTTCTGTATTTTTCTGTTGTCAGATCTGGTTGAGGCTTATTTTTTGCGAAACAGATGTTCTTTTCAGTCGTATCATATTAGGTACGAACTTTTTTGATCACATTTTTAGAACATTTTTTGTGATGGTGGTTTGATGAAAAATTGTATATTATGGGAAGTTTTTCGAGTTTTTTTTTTACGTAGTTCACCGAGCGGGTTCAATATGATTTTAGATTTATTGTACAGATTAATAACGGATGCGGTGTACAAATATGTAGTGTTTTTGTGTTTATTTTACTTTATTTGCATTGTTGTGGGATACTGGGGGAGATTATGGGACTTTATTGTTATTTATTTATTTTTTATTTTTTATTTTTTATTTTTTTTACTTTTTTACATTTTCTACTTCTTGGCTTGAATAAGCGATTATCCGACCGGGGGGGTCCGATCCACGGGGGACACACTTGCACGCCGCGGTCAGCTTGCCGTGGCGTGCAGGGGAAACACCCGGATCGGAGTTTTTTCCGATCCTTGGGTGTTAGTGCCGGGTCTGGCTGTGAATCACAGCCCGACACCGGCACCAGCTAGACCCGGTGTCCCGAAAACTTCTTCTGATGCGCCGCCGTAGAAAGGCGTCGCATCAAGAAGTAAGTACCCTTAATGACTGCCGTAAAAACCCGATAGGGCGGTCATTTAGGGGTTAACTGAACTAGCATCGGACACCTTATTCCTAATCAGTGGCGTAACTTGAAGCTGATGGGCCCCAGTGCAAAGTCTGTGCCAGGCCGCCGACTATAATGTATGGTTTATACAGTAATAGTCTTCTCATATGGGAAATTGACACCTTATGGGCCCCCTAAGGCTCTTGGGCCCGGGTGCGACAGCACCCCCTCAAGTTATGCCCCTGTTCCCAGTATTGGAGACACAAGTCTCTCAGATTACTAGCTGTTGTAACGCTCGCTGGATTTCTTTTATAATCCCCTTATTTTAATTTTCAGTTGCTGCGATTATGGAAGACAGTGTGGCATCATGTACATAAATGCCACTGAGTATCAGGGAATATTTTAAAACATATACATTTTATCTTGTAAAACTATAAATGAAAGTTATGTTTTGAAGTGACACACACACTCACAATTGTACCCCTTTTACCTTATCTTGCCCTTTCTCTGTATAATAACTTGGAGATCCCCTGCTAAGCTTCTGGAACCATAGTCAGAGATCCACCATTGCTTTTTCTGGGATAGTCTTATATACAGACTGCAAAATAACTACTAGAGATGAGCGGAGGTTTAGCTGCCCAACACAACATTTTGCTGTGTTGTCGACCATACAGTCAAATTGCCAAATGAATGCCAGAATTGCATTATACAAGTGATCAGACCTTCTAGGGTTCATGCACCCTAGGAGGCCTGAAATAATTGTATAAAAAAAGTTTTAAAAAATATGAATTTTTTTTTTTTTAAAAGTAAAAATTCAGTTCACCCTCCGTTTCCAAATCACTTTAAAAATGCCACTGCTAAAAATTATACCTTGAACAGCGCCATAAACCAAAACATGAAACACAAATTTGAAAAATGTCCAGCACGATCCAACACTCAGTCCGGATTGGAGATAAAACGATCTGCCTTTATTGAAGTACAAATATATCCATAGCAGGGGGAACAAATATCAGAGCAGTTAGCAGTACCAGAACGGTCTACGCATTTCGACGCGATACGTCTTACTCATGACCTCTTCGTCTGGTTAATGCATACAACATTTAAAATGATTACCCTATTACGTCACAATTTTGGGCAGGATATCTCTACACCACATGACATTGTCACGTGAGAAGCCGATCAAGACTCCCTCAAGGGATCAATCCCGTCCCTGATCTACATCAGGAGGAAGTGATAAGTAAGTTTACCTAAAACATACATATATGTGTCCCAAATGGACACACTCATTACATATGTATAAACATCCTTAAATTGTGTCAATTGTACATAGGGAAATACTGTAAAAGGAAGAAAAACAGCTATTTACGTTCTTCACTTCCTGTGGCACCATTTAATATTCTATGCCATATATTGAGATGTGGTGGAGTTGACAAAAAACACAGTTGCACAATATTCTGATGGGCTTTGTTTTTATAGCTTTCAGTGTGCGATCCAGATGACATCTTCCCTTTATTCTTTTGGTCAGTGCGATACCAAGATACCATATCGCAAAATTGCGAAAAAGTAATTTTTCATTGCTTCATTAATGGAAGGGAATACATTTTGATAGATCGGTAATTTTGGGATATGTCAAAACATGTTTATGATTTTATTTGTTTATTTTTATATGCATTCTAGGGAAAGGGGTGATCTGAATTACTTTTATTTTCAGATTTTTAAAAAACTTTTTTACCATTATTTCCAGCCCCCTAGGGTACTTGAATCCTAGGGGTCTGATCACTAATACAATTTACTACAATACAACTCTTGTAGAATATAATAGAGAATGCCAAATGACAGCTATGAGAGCCTCTAAAAGACAACCAGCTGTAATGATAACCTCCGATGACGTTTCGGGAGGGCTCCCATCAGCAATTCAAGATGGTGTCACCCATGTGCAGCACCTACCAGGTTAACTGCTGTGATCGGTCACCGAGTGATGTACAGGTGTGAGCTGTATAATTCAACTAACATATACTCACGTGTAGAGAGGCTCAGTCAGTGAGCCCCCTTCATACGTCCCTTCACCACCGGCTGACATACTTTTACATTGGATAATTGTGAAAGGGTTGAAGAGTATCTAAACCAAACTTGTACGTGTTTCTTTATTGAATAAATGAATAGTTTTTTAGGATTTTATTCTTGCAAAAAAAGGAGAAAAAAATAAACTAATAGCATGAACAAGCACGATTGAGGCTAATAACTGGTAGGTATACTGTATATACTGCTAAAAAAACATATGGCTGTCCACATCAATAGAAGCAGCTCTGCAGAATCAATATTCACAATTATTCATCAAATAGGAGCAGTAAGCGCTCCATGGTTCACAATGTCTTAATTTAAAAAAAGTTAGACTGTTTGGACATCTGCAAACTTATGCCGTACAAAGACTATTCCAAAATTGCTGTAAAGGGGATACCAACATTACAGAAAAGTAATGTCAAATTAAAATGGTACACTGGCACATATACAGTATGTTACTCATGAGTCAATGTAAACTAAATCTTAGATACAAAGAGAAAACATATCCACTGCAATTCCAGGCTGGTAAAGGGAAACACAAGCCTCTTCTTTTAGCAGATACATGTTTGTAATTAGGACTGCTCACATTAAATGTAGAGCACAATGGGGCAGATTTACTTACCCGGTCCATTCGTGATCCAGCGGCGCGTTCTCCAGCCGGGATTCATTAAGGTAGTTCCTCCGACGTCCACCAGGTGCTGCGCTGAAGAGCAGCGGAACGCGCTCAAGTTCACCGGCCTATTCCTAGTGAAGGTAAGTGCAAGCTCCGTGACACATTTTTTGTTTTAAAAGCGGCAGTTTTTCCGAATCCGTCGGGTTTTCGTCGGGTTTTCGTTCGGGTTTTCGGTCGGGTTTTCGTTAATGTTTGGGTAACATTAATAAATGACCCCCAATGTGTTACTTCATGACCCTCCTGTAGAACACCAATCATGTGTAGTACCAGCTCCACTGAAAGCTGAGTTGAAGATGCAAATTGAGAACTACAGACGCTTGGAGTAATGAAAAGGATACTGAACAGCATGGATAAGTAGCATGGTTATCCAAGCTGCAAATATGTATTGATCCCAAAGACTGAAATAAATTACTAAAGCATTCACATTATCCCATGCCCACCATAGAAGATATCCTGCCAAGCTTATCAAAAGCTGGATAACAAAATATGGAAATGGCTCTGCCTGCAAAATTACATATACAGTCATTTTGCATTAAGCGGTAAAAGGGAGTGAGTATTCAATATTCCAAAGATGCCCCATGCTTGCTAATGCAAAGATTTGTTTAATGATTGTTTTCAATTTAGTGGGAAATTAGATGTTATTGATTATAGAAATATCCTCCTAATTTGGGAATATTACATAGTGTAATGCAGGCTCTGGGAAAGGACAGGTGACGCAGACAGTGGGCTCTAATGCTAAACCCACTTCCCAGCTGTCCCTTCCCATTGCCTGGCCCACCCTAAGTGGTCAGTAGACAACAAGAAGACTTTCCCTCCCTGCACCCTTCAAAACACAGAAACAAAAACAGGACAAACAAACAGACAGTCCCAGCCACATGAATTATTGGAGCAAAGCTGTGTCAGTCAAAGCGGGTTAAATGTTGATGTACCAGAGAAGAACTATATAGTAATGGGTATGGTGCAATTCAATCTATTACATTAACTCCCATTAATGAGAGGACACTGGACCCTCATTGGTCCTACCAGATGTGGAAAGATTAGGCACTGGTAGCGCATGGGGAACTCAATTTCATAGACATCAACACAAAACATAAACACAATCTAAAATATACTTAGGTACATTACTCACCTCCATTTGACACTCAGACAAAAATAATGAAGAACAATGGGAGTGATTTGGACCAACATTTTAACAACTCCCCTGTTCTCCAATCAAGGATTGGATTATGCAATCCTAACGATAGAAAAACCAAAGCAATGTCAGAGGAGAAATTCTTTGCAACAAAGTACAAACACTACAAACTTGAGCTAACCTATAAAGATACCTGAAGGGCTTTGAAAATTATTCCCCCCTCCCCTTCCAATAGAGGAGGATTCAGTTGCACTAATTCCAGAACCAGCGGCGAAGCAAAATCAAAAGTTAGCAGCAACCTCACAGTCAACCAGCACTTGCCCAGAGCCATATAGATAAACTGTCAGAAAAACTTTGGTAACAGACTCAGAGGATACCCATTTGCCACTCAGGTACTGAAGATATTCAGATGATCTGAGTCTGGAGGGGCAGTTCCATAGGTAGTGGCCCAATTTACCACAGTACAGGCACTGGGAATAAATATGATCAGCTCACCTGATCATATGGGCCTTAACACTAAACCCATTTCCCAACTGTATACTTGATAAAAGGATGAATAGTAGTGACACTACCTTAGTCTTTTCCTTCAAAAAATCGGATGATATTTTCATCCATGATGAGGCAACTGTACAGACCATGCGATTCCGGATGCTTTGCAGTGCTAGCAAACCCCTAGTTTTAGCCAAAACTCATAAGTCACAAGGTAGAAACAGGAGGTGGTACTCGCTGCTTGCAATCCAACAAACTTTATTCCAGTGGCTAAATCAGACAAATACAGGATGCTGGGGTCCCGAGGTAACAGGTTTTTAAAACCTCTATGCAAATGAGCCTAAGGGGCTTCAAGCTCCATAGCTGTTAATAAAACCCGGAATGCCTCAGGCTCATTTGCATAATTTACAAAGCCTTTTTTGTAAAAACAAGGGTAAAAGAAGTTAAAAGAAGAGTGGAAACGGCACACAGCTGCATATAAGTCTGCTTGGTTTACAATCCTTGATCCTGGTGGTAGATTTCTTAAAACAAAATGAAATATTTCCATAAGCAGTATAAAAGGTGCCCTATTTGTTATTATTCCGGTCCTGATATGGAAAAGCTATCCTGTTCCAGTGCCCTTTGTCCTCTCCTTCTACCCGTCACTGACCATTTTTTCCATTAGTCTTTCAGCAGACTGTGTCCACCTGATAAAAAGATTAAGGTAAATATCTAATTTCCCCTTCACAATTATCTGCCCAATTGATCTGCAGCATGGGGGATTTTTGGTAAACCTAGCATGCTTAACATTTCACAGATTTCTCCTGCTTCTGCTTTCTTCTCACAGACAAATACTCTTAGAAAAACAAATACTTTGCTTTGGCGTATTCAGATAAATCCTCTTTAGGATAACTTGGTCACCTTGGTTATCAGACACAGTCACTGCATGTATTGTTTGTTTTCACTAGTGCTCCTTATGTCTTAAGCCACTATATAAAGACAGGGAGTGACAGCCACTTTACACAACTCTTGTCAAGCAGGTTCCCTGTCATACTGGTTAATACAGGCCTTTCAATGGATTCTATTCAGATTACATTTCATCCAGTCGCTCTGTACCAGCTGGCTGCCTTCCCTTGCGCTGTGTTGTACTGTTATCTCTGCTCCTATGGCCAGTTGCCTACCATACTCAGGTATGCTTTGATGTGCTAATGCACCTTTATACTAGCAGATTGATGAAATGTAAAATTGCAACAATTAGAAAGACCATATCTTCTGCCTGTAGGCTGTTTTTAAAGGTTCCCAATTCCATGTTAGTCAATCATGTGAAACTTTCTAAGATACTTGGTACTTCAACTATTTGCTATTTTCAAGTAGGGCCATATGGCAGTTCAGCGAGAAGCCATGTTGTCTTGTATCATTGAGGTTCTATGGTCAAATATGAGTAAAGGAGTTAGTTCCCCATGTGATTTTGTGAAAAATGGGAATGTCTGCATGATGGGGTGTAGAAATGGTATATATGTGAAATTTAGTAATGCTAAAGAGAATATGCTATCATTAAATAGTCTACCAGATCCCAATTAACAAGTATAAACAGCATTATGAAGGGCACTTTATAAGCCTCCCAGACACACCTTTCCTGTCTCCCATTTTCATTTTAGAAAGAATTCTATTTTAATAGCTATCGGGAAGGAGTGGATGGCCTATAAGGCAAAAATTTGGTGATAATATGGTAATTTTAACTAGAAAGAAACCCTATATAGGCAGTCTTTGGTTACATAGACCTTGACAAACAAAAATGCACTAGTAGATGCTTAAAACTGCTAACTGCAATAGTAGCTGCAGAATGTAAATGCATCTATTGTGACTTTACACTCACATGGGTTAATTTTATAGAAAAGCAATTTTTTATTGGATTAGGACCCTACTCACAGGAGCTTACAATCTATGAGGATGAAGGGGGGACACAGGAGGTGACAGTACTTGTACATGGTCCAGGTATGAGAACAAAAAAAGATAAGATGAGATATTTATGCATGTGTATAATGGAACGTCCAGGCAGTGATTTATCCCAAGCCTTGTCGAACCTCCACCCAAAGTCTTTTTTTTATTGTCATAATTATTACCTTTTCTTTCTACCTCCTATTTTGGTTTACAGAAGTGGTACAACCTTAGCAATGGTCTGGTAAAATCTGATTATATGCTACTGTATGTTGCTCTGTTATTTTCAGGCTGCATGGTACACAACTATTTTTCTTTCTTCTCTACTAACTTCTCTGTACAAGTTTAATATTTTATTAATCCAAGCCATCAAATGTGAAAATGTGATCTTTATTTACTATTTTTCAGATACTTATATCTACTATTTGGAGGAGTGATTTTAGCCTGTATGTCAATGGGTTACTATGCCATATTGTTATTCACACCTACCTTGGGTGCTACAGTATTGTTTCATACAGTCAGCTACCACTCTGTACATAGATGGGCCTTTCTGCTGCAGATGACATGGCAAACTATTTGCCACCTATGGATGATGTACAGACAATACTACTTTCAGGAAATAATAACTATAAAGTAAGTATAAAAGATACAGTGTACACAAATCAAACATTATATACAAAAGATTGTAAGTATCCGGTTATTCTAATCTACTATTTGATGACTAGATTTGATGGTAGATTCCTCCTGCCTGCCCTAATCTGTAATTTAGTAATCCGGGAACGTAACCTAACATGTTCAAAAATTTTATTTTAGTAATATGTAAATTAACTGTTTCAGCCTTAGCCTCCAGTGTTCGTCCCAGGCTAGTACACGCCCCAGTCGCCTTTGCAGTTAATTTAACAAATTAGGTTGAATTCCAGGATTATTAAATTACAGATTAGGGCAGAGGCGGGCAGATGGAAACTACAATCAGATCTACTTCTGATAGTAGATTCCTTATGGTAGGTTTCCTTTAAGCACTGAGCTGTCAAATGTCAATATCTCATGATGTAGGGAAAGATGTATAGATATATAGAAGGCAAGATGAAACAGCTAATTCGCATACTGTAGTTATGGTTGAATCTAAATCCAAACAGATTGATGGGGGTTTTCACAACAGGGACCACCAATGATCTGTTGTTTTTGGATGCTTCAAGCACCATGGGGTTTATCAGAGCTTCTACACATGTTTTTTGCTAGAAATTGTAACTAATTCTGAGAATACCCCACCTCCACACCATGTGGGCGTGAAGGGGGACCTGCCGCCGGTGGAGTGAGCCGGCCTGGGGCGTTCCTTCCCCGCAACTGTGCACTTCAGGTAGCCCACGAACATTAGGCCTCTTTGCTTGGAATGTTCGCTGGTGTTTACACAAAAGTTTGCCAGGACGTAGTTTTGTCTGCCAGCAGAGTACGGCCTGCAGATACACCTGGAGGTACAAGCTGCCTGATATATCCGCCATGGTAGTGGGAGCTGGGCTTTATAACATGTTGGTGCATGATAAATCTCCCCTACGACTTTACTGTGGAGGAATTCAGAAGCAGATGACTTTCCACTATCTAGTAAGCTGGGTAACAGTGGCTCAGCTCCCATTCACATTAAAAATGTGTTAAAAAACAAATACAGACAAAAGTTTCTTGCATTTTATGGTATACTGCAGGGTCTACATCACAATTTCTTCTCTAATGCTGCTGACTCAAAAAATCTCATCTCTTGCTATGGATATCCATGAAAGAAAAGTGACCGTAAGCACAAAAGATGTCACAGAATCGAAGAAGAAGAAGAAGGGCCCTTTTCTTCTGCCATCATGCTCCGTACTAGCGGTCCTCTCCTACTTACTGTTCTTCCCTGCACTTTTAGGGGGGCCATTACTTACATTTGTGGAATTCCAGCATCAGATCAATGACTGTAAAATGCATGACAACCTTTGGAGCATCTGGACAGCAGTAAAAGCCTGCATGTTATTTTTCGTGTTGCATACCGTAAGAGGTATATTATTTGACCATGGGACCTTTTCATATAACCTCATGAACTGCAGACAGTGGGAATGTGCATATGTAATGTGGAGCACAGCACTGTCTTTTAAACTAATCTACTACTCCCACTGGCTGCTGGATGAAGCCCTATTGTATAGTGCAGGGTTTTCTATGGGAGTCAGCTCCTACACAGACAGCAACATCTATATATTAGAAACAACCAACAGAATATCAATGTTTGCCAGAACATGGAATAAAAGTACAGCAAACTGGCTCAGAAGACTCATATTCCAAAACAGCTTGAAACACCCATTACTGAGCACATTTGCTTTCTCTGCTTGGTGGCATGGCCTGTACCCTGGGCAGATCTTTGGCTTCATGTGTTGGGCTCTCATGGTAGAAGCAGATTACAGAATACATGCCAAGATAAGCATAATTTCCAAGTCACCATATATCAGATCTCTCTGCAAAGTAATGACTTGGTTTCAGACACAAATGATTACTTCTTTTATCATGTTAGCTGTAGAAATGAGGAACCTAACTATGCTGATGACTCTCCTATTTTCTTACAACAGTTTATTTCCATTATTGTACTGTGTGTTATTGATATTCATGAGAAGAATAAAACCATAACTCATCTGCCAGATTAGGTACACTGTTATAAGCTACAACAAGCAGCAGTGTTAGAGTACTCATCACCGGACCAGGCATGCATACATTTTATTACTACTACAGCCTTAATATACAATATAGCCATATGTGCCATATTCTAATGGGCTTTTTTACCATTTTAAATGTGCAGTCGAGATGACACCTGTCCTTTATTTACCTGTCCTTATGTATTTAAACCCAAGGGGGTCTGATCCAATATACTGCAACGCAACAGTTTTGCGTTGGCGGCGCCTATATTTAGTAAAGTTAGGTGGTGGGGTCGGTTTCAGGTGGTTAACGGCCACAAATATACACCCCTTCACGACCGACCTGCATATATATTTATATTGGCAAGTCGTTCAAGGGTTGTAACAATTATTTCAATTATCTCTTATCCACAAAGTGATCAATGAGGGTCCAATCACAATAATGGGACTTTGGGAACTCTGTTCTCACTGATGTAGGGAGTGCCATTTAATTGTAAGGCAGTGTTGTAAATTGCGGAGCGCAGCTATCTCCAGCACTGCCATAGACAGTGAACGTAAGTGTCGGAGAGAGCCAAGCATTTTGTTTAGCAATTTCCTACGGTACCATGCAATTGCATGGAGCAGCAACTGTGAAAAGAGATGCTCAGCAGAAGGACAGACTTTTGAAAATACAGACTTTATCATGAAGTTGGTACTTACAAATATTTAAAAGAGCACTGACACGTCTTCTATCAGTTTCACATCACAATCAAATCCTCCACAAGGGGGAGACTTGCATATTGAGAATCAGGCAGCAAATGAGCTGGGATGGGAGGAATCCTATTTTGGTTTTAAAGAGGACCTGTCACTCATAAAAAAGGCACTAGGTACTGCTTACTAAAGTAAGCAGCTTCTAGTGCTACCCCATTTTTAACAGTGATAAACTGCTAGCTTTATCAGAACCCACCAATAAAGCTAGCAGACACTGCAGGGCAGCACAATAGGAACACCGGACCAAGCTCACAGCGGTCCGGCATATTCATGTGTGTGTGTGTGTGTGGGGGGGGGGGGGTGTATTCACGTGTGACTGCCACATGAAACCCGGCACTCACCGCCCGCCTATGGAGTGGAAGGGGAGGTCTTGGGAAGAATCAGCGGCGGGGACCACCCCCCTCATGAATATTCCGGACACGGAGTGTGGTCCGGTGTTCCTATTGTACTGCACTGCAGTGTCTGCTAGCTTTATAGGCAGTTTCGGATGAAGCTAGCAGTTTATCACTGCTAAAAATGCGGTAGCGCTAGGAGCTGCTTACTTTAGCTGCCTTTTTATGGGTGACAGGTCCTCTTTAAGCAATAACAACTGCCATAACTATGGTTCATCATCTGCATGTTAAAAAAATATTTATATATATGTATGCTTTTCCTCTCTCTTGTTGCCCCTGTGTTACATTCATGTTACTGTATTAGTAGAAAGAGTTGTACCATGTAGAAAATATTCTATAGAGGATGTACCCTTAGATTAATGAAAAATTTATATGCAGAAAATGTATTAATTTCTGATACTTCTGCCAAGCTTCATGTCCAAAGGAAACCACTAGTGAAAGTAAGCTATGCATCTCTTCACTCATTCAGCTTAGGCTAGGTAAGAAGTTCAAGTAATCTTAGTCGTGTGGTCCAGACAAAGAACTGAATTCCAGGGAACAAACTGCTAGTGTATAATGTAAGGTTGGTACACAAGCATTTTGAAGCAGTACATGTTGTAAACAGAGGACACAAAGATACAAGGTGAATATCACCTACACAAATTAAGGTCAAATACTGGTGACATTGTAATAAAAAATATTATGTTCATATCAAGTGGAAAATATAAGTAATGGTAAGTATATAGTAATGGTAAGTATATAGTATCCAGCAGTACCAGGAACCACAGCAGGTGCATGCCACTATGGACTTGATCAATCCATCTATAAATAAAACTGAAAAATGGCAGCACACCAATAGTTCAGTAGAAAAATATGTGGGTACTTTATTCACCCAGAGTGCAAAAAGGTAACGTTTGTCAAGCTCCTTTTATTTTCTATCTGTATGTATGTATATAGGACCCGGATGCAGTCCAACCAATGAATAGCGAAGAGAAAGATGGCAGCACCCCAAGATTCCATCCAAAAGTGTGTACTTTTCTATTAAAGTGACCACTGCTACAAAAACTATCAAGTGCTACAAAGAAACTGTTTCACATGAGGACCACCCCAGGAAAGGAAGACCAAGAGTCACCTCTGCTGCGGAGGATAAGTTCATCTGAGTCACCAGCCTCAGAAATCGCAGGTTAACAGCAGCTCAGATTAGAGACCAGGTCAATGCCACACAGAGTTCTAGCAGCAGACACATCTCTACAACAACTGGTAAGAGGAGACTGTGTGCAGAAGGCCTTCATGGTAAAATAGCTGCTAGGAAACCAGTGCTAAAGACAGGCAACTAGCAGAAGAGAACACAAGGAATGGACATTAGACCACTGGAAATCTGTGCTTTGGTGTGATGAGTCCAGTTATGAGATCTTTGGTTCCAACCACCGTGTCTTTGTGTAACGCAAGAAAGGTGAATGAATGGATTCTACATGCCTGGTTCCCACCGTGAAGCATTGAGGAGGTGTGATGGTGTGGGGGTGCTTTGCTGGTGACACTGTTGGGGATTTATTCAAAATGTAAGGTATGCAGAGACAGCATGGTTATCACAGTGTCAGGATTAAGGGGTAGTGGACCCACTGAACCACCGCGGACGATGATGTAAGCTGACACCTGGGAGCGGAGTTTATATGGTACCTGGTTTTTTGCTGCGGCGTGGTTCCACTAGGTTGCTCCACCGGCATGACTTT
Organism: Engystomops pustulosus; assembly: GCA_019512145.1. NCBI lineage: Eukaryota > Metazoa > Chordata > Amphibia > Anura > Leptodactylidae > Engystomops > Engystomops pustulosus. Next base: position 117,352,308 of record CM033641.1, read on the forward strand.
GTCCACGGTGGTGGCCATGGCAAGGTGCAGAATCGTGAGGCAGAGAAGGATTCGGGGACAGGCATGAGGTCAAGATAGGCAGCATGGGATCTGAGGCGGGGACATAGTGGAAGGTCAGGATAGGCGGTAAAGGAGTGAAGTCGGGAACAGAATCAAGGTCACAACAGGAAATCACTATAAATGCACAGGACATAGGGAACAAGCTTTTTCTAAGGCACAAGGCTCAAAGATCTGGCAGGGAACACAGGAATGGGCTGGCAATTGATCAGGGCAGGCGGCTGGCCAGCGCCAATTATTTGTGCGCTGGCCCCTTTAATCCTACAGGGCTGACATGTGCCACACTAGGAGACGGGTGCACACGGGCCGGAACCCAGGGACCGCCGCTGGAGACAGGAAAGGTGAATGAGGCTGTAGACTGGCTGTGGGGGCACAGAGAGACACGGGTGCACCTGCGACCCGGGATATGTGTCACAGGAGCACCTGTGACACACAGCATCTTGCAGCGGCATGGTATTCCATGTCAACAGGACAATGACCCCAAACGCACCTCCAGGCTGTGTAAGGGCTTTTTGACCAAGAAGGAGAGTGATGGGGTGCTACGCCAGATGACCTGGCCTCCAAAGTTACCAGACCTAAAACCAAATCAAGATGATTTGGGATGAGCTGGACCGCAGTGTGAAGGCAAAATGGCCAACAAGTGCTAAGCATCTCTGGGAACTCCTTCAATACTGTTGGAAGACCTTTTCAGGTCACTACCTCTTGAAGCTAATGAAAAGAATGCCGAAAGTGTGCAAAGCAGTAATCAAAGCAAAAGATGGTTACTTTGAAGAACCTACAATATAAGACAATATAAGATTTTCAGTTGTTTCACACTTTTTTGTTAAGTATATAATTCCACATGTGTTAATTCATAGTTTTGATGCCTTCAGTGGGAATCTACAGTTTTTATAGTTATGATAATAACATAATACATATCATAATACATAATTCTCATTAGCACATGAAAACATTACTTATAATACATAGTTTTTCATAATAAATCAATATAATACATGGTGATTTACATATAAATACCCCAGTTATAATTAATCCAAGATGCATGTGATAAAAATGTGCTAAATTATAAGTTCTTGTGACCCACCAGCATAAATAAGATCCTGTATATGTAAAGTCTAACGTCAGTCAAGGGTTCAATAACGCACAACTATTACTGATTGCATGCTTTACACTACTGCACATACAAGGCACTTGGTCACTTGAACTCTCCTTGAGGACTCACCATATTGGATCTTATTTTAATTAATCATATTTTTTTGCTGGTGGTACATTTCATTCTCACTTAGACCTAGTACCTAATACTGTGATATGGAGTGACCCTTTTATGTGGTCTTGGTGGAACACCCAGAGGATCTGGCACCTCTGCAGTGGCACAATAGGGCAGATTTTCTTACCCGGTCCTGTCGCGATCCCGCGGTGCGTTGTCTGATGAGGATTCAGGTCCGGCGCGATTCACTAATCTCGTGCGCCCGAGTTCCTGCATCTGTCGCTTCTGCGCCGAGGTCCGCCGGAGTTCACGAGCTTCTTCCCGGTGCTTGTAAGTGCGTGTCTTGCGACACATTTCTAATTGTTAAATCCCGCACGTTGTCTGAATCCGTCGGGTCATCCGACGGCCCATCCCCCGATTTCTGTTGCGTGGAAGCCGGCGCCGATGCACCAAAATCCGATCGAGTGCGCCAAAATCCTGGGGCAATTCGACGCAAAAAGGAAATCGTTGGGAAACCCGAAAATGCGTACGACAGACCCTTTGTAAATGAGCCCCAATATATATTTGAGGAGTGGTGTCGGTCTTTTGGTGGTTGTTAAACCCATCTGGGGACCTGCTTTGCTCTCCTCTTTTGTTAAGAGGATAACCGGATCGTCTTCTGTGCTGCCCTTTTTTATTGTTGTATAATGTTTTCATATTTCTAAGATAATCCTGCACTTTTCTCAAAAAGTAAAAAATGCCTTTAAAACATTTTTCCCATAACAATGATTATGCCTGTAGGCAAATCTTTTTAGCAACAAATAATGTTGTCCACTTAGATACACAAGCCCAAATTTATCATTTGTGGCTCCTGTTTCTCATGAAACTGCTCCGACAGAGAGTACAAACGTTTTTTTGGTGCACCTTTAACATGGGGCTGGCAACATACTTCTGTCAGACTCTGCATGTGACACATATGTGGCACTAACACTTCTTAAATACCTGTGCAAGCACATTGTACATAACAAAACTGACAGAAAGCTGACGTAGGGGCTTTAATAAATGTGGCCCACAATGTTCTGATCACTGAAAATAATGAAAACAAAGCCAATTGCAAATCACTGATATCAAGCATGAAGATCAGTCCAATAATTACAAATGTTAGGACATAATTTCACAGCAGAAAGCAGCTACATAGGAACATAAAGTAAGCGGGGAAAGCTGATCTCTTTAGTCTGGTTACACAAATCTTTCACCATTTAAAGAACATGGGGGAAAAAGTTTCCTTACGTGATTACTAAACCAGACACTTTTTGTTATCTCACCTACAATTGTATGTTGGCTGTCAGAATTCCATTGTTACTCATCTTCCTCCTAGACAGGTCAGCATGTATAAGTCTGACAGCATTTCCGAAATCCTCGCTTCACAAAGACTTATTTGAATGTAACGGATATGGTAAATGAACTTCCAAGATTGGTATTCTCTTGTTATTCATTGTTTTTGGGTGAGAGCAGACACTCATTGATAGAGATATGCCAAGAGTGTCCCTATGCTGGCATAGAAATTACTTAATAGCTTCCATTTCCTTTAAAGAGAGCAGAGGGTGGAATAAGGAAATACCAGTATACTATGAATGGAAAGATTGGCTGCAATCCCATAAAATGCAGTTAAAGGGATCCTGTCAGCAGAAATTGACTTAATAAACCACTGCTGGTATGGCGTCAGCTAAAACCCTTCCAGATCATCTTTATTTCATGGCTCAGTATGGTATCATCATCCAGAAAATCAACTTTGAAGTGAGAGAGCTCAGCACTCAGTGACAGCCCTGAAGGGATTTTCTGAGGCAGGGAGAGCTTCATACCACCACGCCACCACGCTGGGCCATGAAATAAATGTCGTGCTTTATTATATATTATAAAGTTCACTGCACTATTCATTTGTAGAATATAAATTAGCATTAAAGGTTTATTTATGCTTTAAATGCCCTGATTTTGCAGGTCTTTAAGAACAGTTTCCAGTTGTACCATTAAATGTCCAGGCTTTGATGGGCAATAATCAGAGTTTGCATGACCTTTTTGTAACACCCCTTCCAACGCATTGTGTTATGAAATAATGCCTCCAATAGAAATAAGTGTGCCAGACAGATTGATCACCTTAGTGAGATCTCCTGTGTCTGGAAATGGTTATGCAGCTGGTAAATATCTGCCCGAGAAGGAAGCTGTAATTGTGTAACCAATAAGACGCTTTTTTATTGTTACATTGTACAGAGGTTGGATGATCCACCTGGGCTGACCACTCCCAAAGGTTATATAAACCCTTGGGGTGGAAGGTTCTGGTCTCTTTCCCATAAGGTCTCTTTCCCATAAGGCCCAGAGAATGCTAAGGCACAGCACTCCTTAGCACATGGCCTGCAGCCATCAGGCTCCAAGTAAACATCCACCTTCAGGGGTCTGCCTTATCCTGCTGCTGAAGCAGCCAACTATCCTCTCCTGCCTAAAGCCACCTTTAACAGACTATGAGCACCTTCTGTGGAACTAGATCTAACCAGCCATCTCGACCCAATTGATGTTACTGTTGTTGTAGCCGTGGCCGAGTTCCAAATAAACAAACTGTAAGTTGAATGCTTTACATTCTCTGCCTGTGTGATACCTGTGTAAGGCTGTTACCAGCAAGGGCACCCCATTTACAACCACCAGAGATCCCTACATCCACATTAGGGTTGCCTGAGGGAGAAACCTACATAATCAGCCTCTCCCTCCATTTCTTGTACTTCCACCTGCCAGAGACCTGCCAGACTGTGGACGAGGCCTCTGTTCCCTGGTACCCAGCACCGTGGCAGCAGATGAGCGCTGGGCCACGCTGAGCCAGGTACTTAGGACTCTGGCTGTCCCCAAGCCGCAAAAAGGCTAGGAACTTGTGGGGGACATTTTATTTTTATCCATCCAAAATGTTTTTTTATTTTTTTCGTTGATGGGACACAGATGCAAACAACAACTTTTTTCTATCCACAGTGTATTTCTGTAAAAGTTTTGGAATTATTGAATATTAAACAGGGAAGTTCAAATGTACAGTAAATGTAAACCTAAAAAGAAAGTTACCAAAAATAACAAACCAAATTACTGTAAATCCTGTCTCACTTCTTATTGCATATAAATATAGCCGTGTTCCTTCTGCACTTTTTTATGAAGGGAGCAACCTGCGTAATTCATTCCATGATTCATATGTCAGGTATCCTGACCAGCAGTGCTTAGCAAATGAATCATATCCAGCAATTTGTCACCTGTGCACTGAACTCAGCTGATACATAAAATATCCATGGAGTTTGGAAATGTAAACATTTTACTTTTCCAAATAGAAAAAACCTTTACATGTGTTCATGCTTCTGCAACATAGGTCCTAGCAGCCAGCTGCTTATATGAAATAGTCATATACAGGCGATCCCCTACTTAAGAACACCCAACTTACTGACGACCCCTAGTTAAAGACGGACCCCTCTGCCCACCTTGACCTCCGGGGAAGCTCTTTGAATGCTTTAATATAGTCTCAGACTGCAATGAAGCTTTATTGATAATACTTGGTCCCATTACAGCATTCAATTTTTAAACTCCAAATGACACTGAGGCAAAACATTTGTCAGGATGGACAATTATAAAATATACCGTTTTGACTTAAATACAAATTCAACTTAAGAACAAACCTATGGAACCTATCTTGTACGTAACCCAGGGACTGCCTGTAATTGCATGTTTTTTGTGTGGAATGAGATGGTCAGATGGGTAAAAGCCAGGCAGCCATAGAGCTAATTGATAACATATTTAATGCCTCCTAGTATTGAAATATACAGAAATGACAGTAGCAGAACCTACACCCATAGCTACCAACTGTCCTGGATTTGACAGGACAGTTCCCGCTATGCCACTCTTGTCCATTTTCCTCTGTGTACAAGCCTGCTCCCTCCTGCCACCTTCCTGCAGCAGGCGACAGAGGGGAGCAGTGATCCGTGCAGGCTGTCTGTGAGGTCAGGGCTTAGGGCGCTTTACAGCCTGTGCAGGTGCCATGTATTTTTTATACAGTGACTGCCCTGCCTGTAGCTGCAGGAGCTAAGTTGTGCAGTGGCTGCTGCCTGGTGGCATGTTCATTTGAAGGTTCATGGCTAACAGAAGGTTCTCCTGGGACTCTACAGCTTAGTGCATGTGTTTGCTAGATGGGAGGTAGCTGACATGTGGAGGATAAGGGACATCAGACTGTGTAATAATAGAGAGGTACACATATATAAGATTATTACAGCCTGTGTGTATAAGGTGAGGGTACATATATGTATCCTAAAATACAGCTGCATTGGTCTTGTTTCTCATATCACATTGATGAGAATCATATTCTATTCTTTGCTTCCACATGGTTAATGCACACTGTGTTTGCACTGTGCAGTGATTCACCATGGAATTTGTGTAGGAGTGTTAAGAGAAAAGGAGACACGAAAGGTTTAAATCCGTGTCCTGTGGAAACAGAAAGACGGCATATAACACAATGATAAAACACTTCTGAGAATGTACCAGTAGTCCAGACTCGTCTTTCTACACTTTCAATAACTTTGCACACGTACAATGAACTGGAAGGAAATGTATTCAGTTTTAACTATAGGGCTACTACACCCAAGGAAGCTCATTTCCAGAACTTTCTATCTTGACATCCTGCTGTGTTATTCAGTCTGCATTTCTCACAGGAATTTCCCGAATACTTTGTCACAAGATAGAAATCCTTATTAGCTGATTAACATTAATAAAATGAACTTTTTTCAAGCAAAGATTGCAGTCTGTTCAGCCCAATTCTTTGGCTATTCATTTACACATATAGCATTAGTAATACTAAGGTACACAAAAGGCTTGCCACAGCAATACAATTATGTTTCTTTAACCCATAAAGGGCCAGACCCTTTTTTTTGTATTATGTGGGCAAAAAAAAATTCCAAATGCATTGAAATTGGTGAAAAAAATGCATTTGCACCATTTTCTTGTGGGCTTGGTTTTTAAGCTTTTCACTGCGCACCGCAATTAACATCTCTCCTTTATTCTTCGGGTCCATATGATCACGGGGATACTATATTTATATATTGTCTTTTAATACATTTAAAAAATTTTAAAACACCTGAATGAAGTCCCCCCCCCCCCCACGCACACACACACACACCTTGTTGAAATCAAACAAAATTGGTGTAAAACGTTTGTGCTGGTTTGTGCAGCAGAAATTTTCATTTGTGGTGCTATCATTTTATCACTTGGGTTGTTTTTTTACCGGTTCATCCTAAAAACCTTAACTTATCTAAACACCTAAACATACCTTCAGCCGGACGGAAGAAGAGAAGAGTGGCGGGGAGCGTCGGAAAGGTGAGTATTGACTTTCTTTTTTCCACTTGAGTAGAAGCCGAGTTTGGGTTTTTCAGCAGATTTTTTTGTGCTGAAAAACTCAGCTTATACTCGAGTATATATGGTTCTTCAATTTGCCTAAAGATGATTGTCTCATTACTCCGCTTTGCCTTAATTTGTTTGAAGAAGCGTGATGTGCCCAAAACGACCTGCCTATGAGGCGTGTCAGCATCCGATCCTTTGCCTGTTACGATATAATAAAGAAAGTGTACCAGTGAGTGCTGTCCTTTCTTCTGTTCTTCCGTGGGATAAAAATCAAACAGGTTAAGTGTCAGAATCCAAGTGCCTTGAATCCAAAATGGCTTGATCTATTGAAATATTGCAATAATCATCCTTAATGATGTAATGGAAAAAAATGTCCAAATGTGTGAACAGCAATTTGCTTCCCATAAAAATTTTAATATAAAGGTGATTTAAAGATACAATACAAAAAAACTTTTTTGTTCCCTTTTGGGAGATTGTTTTGTAAACACATACAGCGAAAAAAATTAAAATAAAAAAATACAAAGAGAACAACGCCACTGTCCCGGATCAACACCCAAACAGCACAGAGGTAAACGAGCTTTCAGCAGTGTGTATAAGTCGGGGTGCTCTCAGCCAGATAGCAATGTTTTGTGCACATAAACCATCAAAAAAAAAAAATTTAGGCGGTATTCACCAATAAAACCTTGTCTTACTTTATTTGGCACACATAAAAGATGCATGAGAGTACACCAAGCATGGCACAAGGTGATGGCCGTCTCACTCCTGCGCTTTGTCCCTTGTATTTATTTTTTCTTTTATCCATGGTAAAAAGAGCACCGTAGAGAATAATAACTATATTGCTAGTGTTGATATTGAGGGGTGGGAGGTCATAGTTGCAGGTATTGATCCTTGTTCTGTATTTATCAATTTGTTAAACATTTCAATTGCTTTCGGGACAAAGGAGTTTTCGGAACCTTGCAGTTTGACAGTTTATTTGATAGAAGTGATAAACAATTGTATTCAGTTGGCTTGCTAGGATTTGGTACAGGGGTGCATTTTGTGTTTGTGGCAAATTTGTGGATGCATCTTGACCCAGGATGCGGGCCACTTGATGATGACATCACAAGACCGCCCATCCTGTCCCAGAGAAGCTGGTGGATTGAAGCTGGATCAACAAGATTGCTACTGACCAGACTCGATTTGAGGGGGGGCAGAGGGGCTTGAAGGGAAAGAGGACAGAGGGGCCTAACAGACATTAAAAGGGCCTGGAAGGAGGACAAAGGGGACTGGAAGGAGAACAGAGTGGCCTAAGGGACAATAAGGGGGCCTGAAAGGAGGACAGATGGGCCTAAGGGACAATAAGGGGGCCTGGAGGAGGACAGAGGGCCCTGAAGGAACAACAGGGAGGCTGAAGGGAGGACCGAAATGTCTAAAGGATGTCAGAAGAGCCTGGAGAAAGAGGGAGGAGTCTGAAGTAGGAGGACAGAGGAGTCTGGAAGAGGAGGGGGACAGATGAGTCTGAAGGGAGCAGATTACCAGGGTCTGGAAGAGGGGGACAAAATCTCGAGGAGGAGGATAGAAGAGTCTGGAGGAGGAGGACAGAGGGGTCTGGAGGAGGGGGACAGAGGAGTCTTGAGGAGGAGGAAAGATGGTTCCGGAAGAGGAGGAGGACAAAGGAGTCTGGAGTAGGAGGAGGACAGAGGAGTCTGGAGGAGGAGGGCAAAGGGTTCTGGAGGAGGAGGCCAGAGAAGTGGTGAGGAAGACAAAGTACTTAATATAACATATTTCATTAAAACTGCCATTTTATATGTAAACTATAGAGGGGCTATATATTAGTTCATGAGTAATGATAGGAGAGGACATTATATAGGCAAAGTAATATATTGGAGAGGGCTAGAAAAAAGATTATTAATAGGTGAATTATGGTGTTCCCCCCACCTATCAGTTCAGTATTAATTTTTTTCTGGGGCTATGGTTTATGTTGAAATATATTTAGGAGTTGCAGAGTAATATTGAATATATGCAGGCACATTGTGGTTTTGTTATTGGGGATGTGTGTTTGATATATTTGAGAGGCACAGTGAAGTCACATGTTGTGGTGGGGGGGGGGGGAGATTATTAAGGAGCACATTTTGGTACATTGTAGTGACTTCTAGGTGACATTATACTGTGGGTGACTGTGGTTTTCTTTAGTTTATGTGCCGCTGGAAGCTGAAGACATCAAGACAATTGGTGGAAAATTCTGTAGCAATAAGTCATGATAGGGAGAGGTCATCATCACTTCTGGACTGTCACCTATGAGGTAACAAATCCCATTTTAGCTGACACCTACATCCATGAGCACAGTTTAGCCCCAGCAGGAATCCCTGGAAAACATGGGTAAGGTTGCATTCACATGGACGTGTGCCCGCTCGCTGTAGCTCGGGCGAGCACACTTTGCCGCTCTGCAGAGGAGGAGGAATAAGCACTGCTCACCCCTCCCCTCTGCAAAGGAGATTAAAACATAATTCTGTTCTTACCACCAAAGATAGAGCAAGCATGTTGTGCTTACTGTACTAAGACCGGCTGCCATAGCCATCTATGGGAGATATATATCTGGTTGCAAATTTACAACCATATATACGTGTCCCTAATGGTCATGTGAATGTACCCTAACTCTTATAACATCCCCCAACATTGATGCCCTGACATATGGTTGCTAGATCTTTGGTCGTAAGAACAGAATTATGTTTTAATCTCCTATGCAAAGGGGATGCAGAGCGCTGACATGTGCCCGCCTGGGCTACAGCGTCCATGTGAATGCAGCCTTACCCATGGTTTTCTGGGCTTCCTACTGGGGCTGAGCTGTGCTCAGGGATGTAGGTGTCAGCTAAATGGGATCTGTTACCTCACATATCCACCATGCACACCATATCCTTTTGGTCCAGAAGTCTCCCTATCATGACTTATTGCTCCAGAATTTTTCACCGATTGTCTTCATGTCTTCAGCTTCCAGCGGCACATGTCTGTGTAACTAAAGAAAACCACAGTCCCTTACAGTATAATGTCACCTAGATGTCACTACAATGTACCAAGATGTGCTCCTAAATAATATCTACCCACCACAACATAGCTAACATCACTGTGCCCCCCAAATATATCAAACACACACCCCCAATAACAAAACCACAATGTGCCTGCATGTATCCAATATTACTCTGCAACTCCTAAATATATTTCAGCATAAACCATAGCCCCTGAAAAGAAATAATACTGTACTGATAGATGGGGGCATACCATGATTCACCTATTAATAATCTTTTATCTAGCCCTCTCCAATACATTACGTTGCCTATATAATGTTCCCTCGTATCCTTACTCATGAACGGTTATATAGCCCCTCTATAGTTTACATATACAATGCCCATTTTAATTAATTATGTTATTTACAGTCCTTTTTCCCTAGATGTCCGACCCCTTTGTCTTCCTCCAGACTCCTCTGTCCTCCTCCTCCAGACCCCTTTGTCCTCCTCCAGACTCCTCTGTCATCCTTCTCTTGTAGACTCCTTTGCCCTCCTCCTCCAGATTCCTTCATGACATTGCTCCAGACCCTGGCGCTCTGCTCCCTCTAGACTCCTCTGTCCCCCCCTACAGACTCCTCCGTCCTCCTCCTCCAGACCCTGGCGATCTGCTCCCTCCTGACTGCTCTCTCCCCCTCCTCCAGACTCCTCCCTCTTTCTCCAGGCTCTTCTGACATCCTTTAGGTCTTTTTGTCCTCCTTTCAGCCTCCCTGTTGTTCCTTCTCAAGCCCACCCTGTCTTCCCTTCAGGTTCCTCTGTCCTCCTTCCAGGCCCTTCTGTCCTCCATCCAGGCCCCCTTATTGTCAGTTAGGTCCTTCTGTCCTCCATCCAGGCCCCCTTATTGTCCCTTAGGCCATTCTGTCCTCCTTCCACGCCCTCTTATGATCAGTTAGGCCCCTCTGCCCCCCTCCAATCACCACTGTCCTGCTCCAGGCCCTCAGTCCTCTACTTACTGCTGCTGCTAGGATGTCAGGCATCAGGGGCCTTCTATGGGGGCAGAGGCCCCTGCCACAGAGACAGGTGCCAGGGCCCAGTCCGATCCTGGACAGAAAGCACACACAATATAACCTGGTACCCTGAGGTAAGTGCTGTTCCTCCGGTTGAGTCAGGAAACAAAGACAGAGCTTTCCAGTGTCCCCAAACTGAATATCCCTGTAGGAAACCTCTGTCCACCCCCACAACTCCACCCTAAGATCACACAGGATAGATCCCAGTGTTTGTGGTATCTGAGGCCACGTTCACATGAGGCATTTTGGCTATGTTTGGAAACGCAATCCAAAGGCACCACTCGGGATAACATTTTGGTAACATTGGGGCTCATTTACTAAGGGTCCCCCTAATTTTCCCCCGCATACCATATCTTCCACCCATACTTTATCCATCACCCTCATTGTTACTAATTGTCTATCAACTTTCTTGCCTCCAGGCTCTCTAGCAAATTGGATGCCCCATTCAATACTTTTAACCTCTTCCCACCGCAGCCCTTTATCGTTTTGGCGTTTTCATTTTTCACTCCCCTAATTAAAAAATCTACAACTTTTTTTATTTTTTCATGTATAGATCTGTGTGGTGGCTTGTTTTCTTAACAATTTGCAATTCAAAATGGTGGCATTTAATATTCCATACCTGCACTGGGAAGCGGGAAAAAAAATGCAGTGAAGTTGGTGAAAAAACTCATTTGTGCCGTTTTCTTTTGGGCTTGGATTTTACGGATTTCACTGTACGTCCCCAAATAACACGTCTACTTTATTCTTTGGGTCTGTAGGATTAAGGGAATACCAAATTTGTATAGGTTTTATAATGTTTTTATACATTTACAAAAATTTAAACCTCCTGTACAAAAAAAAAAAAAAAAAAAATTGCCATCTTCTGGCGCCAATAACTTTTTTATACTTTGGTTTACGGAACTTTGAGCGGTGTAATTTATTGCGACTCTTGATGACGTTTTCAATGCTACTATTTTTGCAACCTTTTGATCACTTTTTATAGAATTTTTTATATTTTTTAAAATGGCAAAATCCCATTTTCAACTTTGGGTGCTATTTTCCATTACGGGGTTAAGCGCAGTGAAAAACCATCATATTTTGATAGATCGGGCATTTTCAGACGCGGCAATACCTAATGCGCTTATGATTCTTCACTATTTATTTATATTTTTATCAGTTCTAGAGAAAGGGGGGCGATTTGAAGTTTTATTTTTTTTTATTATAATTTATTTTTACTAGTTTTCATGCTCCCTAGGGTACTTTAACCCTAGGTTGTCTGATTGATCTGATCGTATACTGACATACCACAGTATGGCAGTATACAGGGATTTTCCTCCTCATTTATTACAATGTGCTGATCGCACATTGTAATGAAAGGGTTAAAACGAGACAGCCTTGGGCGTCATGGTGATGTGCGGCCATTTCTTTGAAGCTGCCCGCAGCGATCAGCGTGTTAACACTCGTGATCTGTGCTAGCAGCGACTGCGGGTGTTACTGGTAAGCCTCAGCTATATGCAGCAAAGACTTACCGGCTATGGAGAGGGCTCAGCCCGTAAACCCTCTCCCCGCACCCAGCATGTGACGTACTATTACGTCACATATCGGTAAGGGGTTAAAAGAGCAGAGGAGGGCGATCGCATATAAGGGTCTCCCCAACCTCTCAGGTGTTGCAACTGAGATGATAAATACTATAACCAAGGGCTAGGCAGTGCCAGACCGCCATCCTCCTTAAAAAGCTGTAGCATAACTAACTTTATACGAGGGATTTCCTTCTTCCAAATACGGTCTCTGGACAGACCATTTCATTTATGAAACAGTTTAATTAGTTTTCTTTATTTATATAGTGCACACCGATTACTAAACAGAGATTGCCAAAACACTAATTATCCAAAATATATAGTATTTGCTGCATAAGGATCATCTTTATAAGGTTGACCCGACCAATCATAGTTAAGTGGAGCTTACACCAATCTTAAATCTTAACCTGGGTTCTCACCTGTAACGGTTGCACATTAAGAAAATCAAACTCCTCAACTACGGCAAAGTAGCAGCGGAGAACGGTCAGACAATCGCCTAGGTAGAAGTGATGCCACCTCTACAATAGAAAGCATACTCGAATTAGAAAGGGCCAAATCATACCTAGAGTAGAAACCTGTGGTAGCTGGAGTAACAAGAGAAGCGGAGCTCAACAAGATGTAGACATTTGTCTACCAAAAGAGGTTAGGGGCAGTAGCAATGGGGTAGGATGGGCGAAACCGATCAAATGATTCAAAAATGACATTATTAAAGTCCTCAATAAGAATTAAGGGGCATGACACAATAGACTTATGTATATCTCCCCGTACAGACAAATACAACAACCCTTTCTATCAATTTCTAACCAATGACTGGTAAAAGGGATTTGCCTATGGATTGGAATGCTCACTCCCGTGGAGTAATATGAAAGCTCACTGAGTGAAAGGACTGGCCTACCCATGAAGATTTCAAATATTTAGTGGTCTCAAGGGTAAGATGTGTTTCTAGCACTGCCCTCCGTTTTGCTGGATCTCCAAGCCCCCTTTCATTTCTTACATATAAAAGTATAGAAAGACTCAAAATGTTGAAATATGAAGAACATTGCCCCCATAGAATCATGGCCAACATCAAGCATATGAGAGTGTAGTTCTCATCAAGAGAAACCCCTCCCCCCCCCAGTAGAATAGTAAACCACTCCGCATGTCAAAGACAAACAGAACACTGCCCCCCCATGAAAAACTATAGTCTGTGAGAAAGGTACGGGCTCCCAAATTACAGCAGAGTGTCAGTAGAGGATGGAACACACCACAACAGTGCAACCACCCCTAACAGCCCTCTATAAAGCAGAAGCTACATACTATTAGAACAGTAACCTAAAACAGTTAACAGGACATTCTCTTAGTATTACTTTCATTACCATCATTGGTGATGCAGAGATCTCTAAACTCCCAGACAGTATTTTACTTACTGATTATATAGAGGCGAGAGCAACAGGCAAACCAGTATGAATTCTTAACTATACTACACTCACCGGCCACTTTATTAGGTACACCATGCTGGTAACGGGTTGGACCCCCTTTTGCCTTTAGAACTGCCTCAATTCTTCGTGGCATAGATTCAACAAGGTGCTGGAAGCATTCCTCAGAGATTTTGGTCCATATTGACATGATGGCATCACACAGTTGCCGCAGATTTGTCGGCTGCACATCCATGATGCGAATCTCCCGTTCCACCACATCCCAAAGATGCTCTATTGCAGTGATGGCAAACCTTTTAGAGACCAAGTGCCCAAACTACAATTAAGACCCACTAATTTATCGCAAAGTGCCAACACAGAAATGTAATTAGTGACTTATACTCCCTTCTCTGTCACAGCTTTCATTCATATCAGCCCCCTGATAGACACCAATAAAGCAGAAAATTGAAGAAATTTGGATGATCATGTAGCTTCCCTCCAGGGTCCCATAAACAGGAAGAATTGTCAGGGCCAGAGCAGGAGTTCTAATGATAATCCATATCTGTCCACACCTTCCCACTCCTGCAGTAGTCCCAGGTAGCACTGTCACTTTAAAATAGCTCTGTGCACAGACCCAGGCTGTCTGGGACTGCAGGAAGATACCTGGAGTCCTCTCTGGTGATGGCCTGAGTGCCCACAGAAAGGGTTCTGAGTGCCACCTCTGGCACCAGTGCCATAGGTTCGCCACCACTGCTCTATTGGATTGAGATCTGGTGACTGTGGAGGCCATTTGAGTACAGTGATCTCATTGTCATGTTCAAGAAACCAGTCTGAGATGATTCCAGCTTTATGACATGGCGCATTATCCTGCTGAAAGTAGCCATCAGATGTTGGGTACATTGTGGTCATAAAGGGATGGACATGGTCAGCAACAATACTCAGGTAGGCTGTGGCGTTGCAACTATGCTCAATTGGTACCAAGGGGCCCAAAGAGTGCCAAGAAAATATTCCCCACACCATGACAACACCACCACCAGCCTGAACCGTTGATACAAGGCAGGATGGATCCATGCTTTCATGTTGTTGATGCCAAATTCTGCCCCTACCATCCGAATGTCGCAGCAGAAATCGAGACTCATCAGACCAGGCAACATTTTTCCAATCTTCTACTGTCCAATTGCGATGAGCTTGTGCAAATTGTAGCCTCAGTTTCCTGTTCTTAGCTGAAAGGAGTGGCACCCGGTGTTGTCTTCTGCTGCTGTAACCCATCTGCCTCAAAGTTCGACGTACTGTGCGTTCAGAGATGCTCTTCTGCCTACCTTGGTTGTATCGGGTGGCGATTTGAGTCACTGTTGCCTTTCTATCAGCTCGAACCAGTCTGCCCATTCTCCTCTGACCTCTGGCATCAACAAGGCATTTCCGCCCACAGAACTGCCGCTCACTGGATGTTTTTTCTTTTTCGGACCATTAAAAACCCGAGAGATGGTTGTGCGTGAAAATCCCAGTAGATAAGCAGTTTCTGAAATACTCAGACCAGCCCTTCTGGCACCAACAACCATGCCACGTTCAAAGGCACTCAAATCACCTTTCTTCCCCATACTGATGCTCGGTTTGAACTGCAGGAGATTGTCTTGACCATGTCTACATGCACTGAGTTGCTGCCATGTGATTGGCCGATTAGAAATTAAGTGTTAACGAGCAGTTGGACAGGTGTACCTAATAAAGTGGCCGGTGAGTGTATATCTTACATCGCAAACTCCACCCTCTGGCTCTCGCCATTTATGCATTTATGTTAGGATAGAACCAGATTTCATCCATCTCACATGCAGTTTACTGCTACAATCCTGGTAATGGTCACTAAAATATAGGCTACATGCTATATGAAAATCAGCCTTATGTTTTCACATACACATTCTTTTCAGTGGCGGAATCACTCCGAAATTGGATAGTTAGCCTTTATGTGAAACTTACCTCTACTATATTGTTTATATCAGTTTTGTATATGTTTTATAAAACCTTTGTTCTTTTAAAACTCCATGAAGGAAACATGGTTACCTACACAAAAACAGGTGGATTTTAAAATGTTTTTATTTTTCAATGTTATTTTAAAAATGAACAGAAACATACAAAATATGAGATCTTTCATCTTTAGTACATAACAATATGATAAATGTGATTTGTAAACAGTATTAAACACAAAAAATAAAAAAACTCTAGTATTTGAAGCTAACAAACCATTGCACTGCAACGTGATTAGACTCCCACAAAAATGCTTTAATGATACTTTTATAAAACAAATGTACATCTATGATACAGAAATGCTGGACTACAACAGAGCAACCTCTGCTACCATCTCTGGTTAGACAATTAAAAGCTATACGTAGCAATCCAGGCTACTATAGCAATTGTTCATATACATATTTAAGAAGTTCAGTATGGCATACCCATTCCTGACATACAGTACAGCTGTCAGTTTCAATAGTTAGAGGGAAGCTGTCATCAGGAAGGTCTTTTTTACACGATGACAGATTCTAATAGCTTCTGGCATGTTGATTTTATAAATGCCTTTGTTCCATTCATCTAAATCATTAAAGTGCTTTTTAATCGTTAATTTAACATTACCTGGATCACTGGCATGTGGCAAGTCTCATGGAGGGTAGACGGAGGGGGTGTGTGGCCGTTCAATTGAGAATTGCTTGATGGGGTGAGCTGGGGAGGCTGAGGCAGTGTCAGGGCTGAGAAAGAGGGAGCATGCAATAAGGAGAAGATGACTTGTGCCATTTGAGCTGACCCCAACTACCATGACTTGCAACGGTGCTGACAGGGAGCCAGATAACATTTAAGAAACTATTAAAAAGCTCTGGAATTATTCACATGCACAACAAAGCTGTTTTTTAAATCAACATGCCACGGGCTATTGGAACTTGTCCTTATGTAAAAATGCCCTTCCTGATGACAGGTTCCCTTTAAGCTTGCAGAAAATGAGTCAAGTATTCAAAAAAGTAGAGAATATACAGCAAACCAGTGCAAAGCCACCAAATAAAAAAATATTCATCTATGGTTTCTTAACCCTTTAAATGATGATGATGATAAGAATGTAAAGGGAACCTGCCTTTATATGAATGATGTTTAGCTTGTCATGAAGTTTAGCAGTTATATAGTTTCCTTGTATAGACATGCATCCTGACTTCTTAGCCCAAGATCAGCTGTGGTTTAAATAAACATATTAAAGTTTATTTTCACAAAACTTGTATATTAATCCACCAGCTCTTTCTGCTCTACAACATGCTACTGGCAGATAACACAAAGGTTCAACATAACCGGTTAATTAATTTATATATTCAGTGACTTGTCTACTCTGGAAACAATGGGGCACGCAACCCTTTTGTTGCTGGCTTCCATGCGACACAAATTAGGGGGCGTGCCATCGGACGGTCCAACTGATTCGGACTGAGCATGGGCTTTAGCTTTTTAATTGTGTCGCAAGCCTTATGTGTAAGATGGACCACAAAAAGATAGTGAACTCTGTCATACCGGAGCGGGGAAGTGACACATTCATGATATCCGGCGCACGATCTTATAAAATGCAGTGTGCTGCTATATATTACGTAAATGTGCCCCAATGTTTAATTTTACCAAACAGGAATACATTAAATTGTAGGCTAATCATAAAAAAACATTTTTATGTGCATCGCTAGCTGTGAATGGACTAACACAGAGGACATACCTTGCACATAAATAAGGGAGATTTATTAAATTTATGTAATATTGACATTTGATTCTGATTAGGGTACTGCTACCATTTCATATAAGCCTAAACATTTGTAAATTTCTACAGTTACGGAAGCCACAGACTTTTTATAGTGCTCAATTCTATACAGTACTCATGTGATATTCAAGTACAGTTCAGAGTGCTTTGGGAGTTATCAGATATAAAACATACAGATCAAAAAATATGTAAAGGAAACCTTAAATCAATTAACATTTTCTTAATACAAAAGTACAGAAGCTTGGGCCAAAAATAAAAAGGCAATTGTGAGAGCATCAATGAAAAGAATTCATAAAGAATATCTTACATTTCTGGATTGAATATGGTGGTGAATAAAAGAATGGTGGGGCATAGAAATTAAGGGGGAATAAAGTCACCATTAAGTGAAATTATTTGCTTTCAACAAGAAATACTCCTTCAATCATTTAGACAATTCACAGCATTGTATTTAAAGTATATACAGAACAGTATTCTGAGAACGTGAGATAGACCTTAGAAATTCAATGCAAATACTGAAATAGCTTAACAAAGCTATGCAACTAAATCTTTAAGACCAATTTCAAAATGAGATCTTAAATTAAAATAAGATTCACCTGCCAGATCTTATTGTGTCATTTCAAATTACATTGTACATATCATGTGATAAGTTTAATGAGTTTCAGTGTCTTATAAAGGTAGCATGGATCTGCAGATGCCAAATACTGGCAGCATAGCCAGTCCTCTAGAGAAATGTTATGCTCAGGCTCTAAAGCACGCTCTGCAAACTTCATCATTAGAAGGGCTCGCTTCATGTCAATCCAGTTCTGAAGGGCGCAGTGTAATGCCTCTTCATGGCTGAATGGTTGGTCTGTTAAGTCTTTTCTAGGACCCCACAAAAGACACTGAAGAATGCGTTTTGCCTCAGAAATGCGAATACGTTTAATCGGATCAGCCTCCAAGAGTAAGTGAGCAAGATGTTGAAGACCACGTGAATAAACAGACAAGTTGCGGAGTGGCGGCAAATCTTTCTGACTATATTCATGTTCATGAAGACTCGAACGGACCTCAAATGGGTTTCGTTGGTGGAGTAGTTCATAAATAAGGATTCCTGTTTGGAACTCATCAAACTTTTTGTACTGAGAGGCAGCCATGATTTCTGGTGCCAGTCTCGTCTTATCTCTCTTCAGTTTGAGGTCTTCAGTCCCAGGTCTCTGTTTGGCTTTGGAAAAGTTGCTCACTATAAGTCTTGGAACATACTTTCCATCTTTAATCTTATCAGGTGTAGTCTGGCAGTGAACAAGTAGCAGGTTTTCCAAGCAAAGGTCTCGGTGGATGATGGCATGTTCTTTCAGGTGTTCCAAACCATTGCAGAGCTGTAGTAGAAGTAGGCAGACTTGGCGCTCATAAATCTCTGGCTGGGCTTCATGAGTGGCAACAGACTCCTTGACAAAGTCTGCAGTTGTACGGTAAGGTACTTCACGAGTGATAACCACAACGCATTCTTCCTCAGTGGACAGGCTAGTAGCATGGGAGATCTCATTTGCTGAACTAACTTTTAAGGTTTCAGGGGGATGTAACAAGCTTGAAGGAACTGTGGCCAAGAAGTTCCCACAATCTTGCTGTATGTTGAAATGGACGGGTAATGAGAGATTGGAGTAAAATGGAGTTTTGGGATCTTCTGTTCTACATAACTGCAAAAGAAAGAAAAAAAAGTTACAGTAAAAAAATGCTTGTATGCAAGAGTTTGTATTTTGTACTCTTTCAAGTTAGATTTATATAGTATTTTGTCAAGTAGTGTAAAATTAATAGCATGCACTGTGCAAAGAAAGTGAATGTTGCCAGGAGCAAAGGTCTAACGTTACCATCTATGTAAAACTGGGCATTATATATCTATTGTCATGAGCACAACTACCATGAAGCTCAGCAGCTAAGGATAGTTGGCACACAATAGTGATGAGTGAAAGACGCACAGCATTACTGTATGCAGCTCTTCTTTCACAGTACTCTTCTTCTAGCATAAACAGCTGCAGTGAACATATTACTCTGCCCAGTACATGATTCATTCTTCAGGTGGTAAATTTCTGTGAATTATCACTCCCATGCTGCATCTGAAATTACTATTGTTTAGAAACAGTCAGGAAATAGGTTTCTAATGCATTTACCACTGCTGGTATGAACAATGTACGCATACCCTTAGGCAGCAGACATGCAATAGTGTGCATTTCAGTCTGTGATGTTCATTTGTAAATGGAAGGGGCCCAACTTTTTCTAGTTACACCATTGGCGTGTGTCCTGAGGGCACATCGGATTGGACAAGTAAGCATTAGATACACTGCTCCTGCCAAGATCATTGGCTATGGTCATATATTATTCAAGTGGTTTGCCCATGAAAAAAAATTCTCAAATTTTGATCAACTTGTGATGTTAACACAAAGATCATGTTTGGCCCCTTACTTTACAATTTTACTCAGTTTTATTGCTGTTTATTGCATAAGTGATGGTCAGTGTAAGCAGGCATTTCTTGATCCCTCTATTTCTGTGTGCTGACATTGTGGTTAGATTATTAGGGTACATGGTTATATACACTTTCATTTACTTTCTGAACATTGTACTAGTAACTGACACATAGAAAGAGGCGAGACACATCAGATAAGAGATTATGAAATGCATATTACACACAATGACCCTCTCCAGCTCTTGCTACATCTCAGCTACACACACACACACTGTTAGATCTGATGTGTCTGCCTCTCCCTTCCCCCAGATAAAGAACTTATCTGCCTGTAGCTTGTAGCTCACGATGTGATTTGTAGTTGTTTGCCGGCAGGAAGTCAGTGAGTGTGAGCTGGCCCTGTAATGCAGGGGGGCTAGGGGCAGAGAAGAGTTCAGCTCAACAGCATCAGGCAAAAAAGCAAGATGGCTGCCAACCCTAAAGTCAGAAGATTGAGGGCCGGAAACCAGGGGCAACTGAAATTGTGTACACCAGGACTTATGGAGACCACTGAGCTATTATTACAGTCTGCATGGGTCCAAGGCTTCTGTTTACATAAACAGGAGACATTTTTGGTGAGAGGATAACTAGAGATTGCATTCTAGCAATCTATGTTATCCCATTGTTAAATGCTTCCTTTGGGGCATCAGAAGAAAACCATAAAGATTTTAGCTACAGGTTTTGTAAATATATGATCATAAGAATACATGATCTAATTTACCTTCACAGCATAATTATTCAGTGGGTCCTTGGCACAAGTGGCACAGTAATAAACTGCATCCCCGGCATTGCAGCAGGGTTTGTTGCTTGTCAACTTGAAGAGTGACCAGTTATTTTCATTGAAATGCAGTTCCTTCTTTTGGTCTCTCATGAAGTAATCTTCACATTTGTTCATTAAACGTCTCGTGGATTGAGCATACAGTCCACTGAGCTTGGCATACATCCCCTCTTTGCTGTCGATGTTGCTAAGGAGGTGATGGAGTTGGAGACTTGATGCAGAAGAAGTATGACTAGAAACACTTAGCTGTGACATTGACATGGCTGGTGTTCCTCGGCTTTGAAGACAATTTCTGCTCCTAACCTCGTTTCTGTGACCAGTGCCTCTGCAGCATATCTCCAAGGACTCAGAAGAAGAAAACATGGCATGTCTGTCGACTGGGCTTAAAAGATGGCTGTGTTTGAGTTCATCACAAACATTGTTTTCTGACTGACTCAGATTAAGTCTTGGACTATTTGGATTGATTTCATTTCTTGATGGGAAAGCTCGACCCCAAGCAGAGTTATCTGGTGCTGATATAGCCCTGTTCATTGACTTCTTTATAGGCAATGGAGGCGGCTGTCCGAGTCCATTCTGTGCTTCCATTCCAGAGTCCACAGAAAATGAAACTTGGGCAAAATGCTTCTTCTCAGTGCCAGATGAATGAATTGGAGAAGTGACAGCTTCACATGACTGACCTATGAAAACAAGGATTAATTAATCTACTGTACCTTGAGACATGGATATCAAATTAGTTGAGTAATATTTTTCATACACATTAAAATCTTTAAATGCAATACTTTATTCTATATTTTTCGATCACTGTAGCCATAGGGTCATAATTTGGATTTCAGTAGAATGGCACAGTTTCTATAAGTCTTATCTATGTGATAACCAGTAAACCTGCTGCAAACACATTTTTGTGCCAACGGAGCATTTAACGTTTGTTTGCGTTGCTCAGGTAGTAAGAATAAAAGTACATTCCAAGGCTGCTTTGTGACAAGAGGCTCATTGCAATCGGATTATAAACAGAGACAGGGAGTGGCAACCTACTGAACACTGATCCAGGAAGCTTATTTTATTTTAAGTACATATTCAGAGGGCAGATGTTGCAATAGCCTTAAAAGAGGCTTAGAGGATCTTCCAAAGCAACACTAAACCCTTGAATAACCTCAACCATGATAGCTTTTCAAACTGCCCAGCTTTTTGCAAGATTCTTACCAACAACCTAATGTGACATTGGTATAAACGAACAAATTGGTAATAGAATTATGCATTAAAAGTGTGCAGTGATTACTTACATGGCAAAGTGATGAACATGCAATACTCACATAAAGTAATAAACCGTCCTGGAAGCCAAAATAGATGCCCTGCAGCTACCTAGAACTAGGTTAGTTCCAAGCTAACCTTTCCCGATTTAAAACCAGAAACTCTTAACAATACCTCTTATATTATAGGATGGTCAAAAAGCAATAAAGTGGTCAAAGAGCAAGTCCACAATCTAATGCTCGCTCCAAACAGCTTATTTTCATTCAAATGTTTAGCCCAGCAGACATTCGCGAAGACTGCAGAAAGAGGGAATCTGGTGGACTTTGCTCCTTTTGTAAGAGTTATGCAGATATCTTAGAGGAAATGTTTATAGACGCCCTAAGTCCTGTAGAGAAACTAGAACAGCTTCATTTCAATCAAAAGGAAATATACTGTGTGTAGAAAAGTAATTTAGTAGTCAATAAATGACATTGTGCAAGTTGCTATTATGAGCCATTTAATGTGCTTGACTACCTAACGAAGTCATATGACAATTTAATAGCATTAGTAGATTACTACATATGGTAGATTTCTTAAGTGGTAATTTTGCAATTTGTGTATAAACCGTTGCCATTACTACACACACAAGATGAAAAGACAGAATTCAGGTACATTCACACAAATGTATGCCTGCCCCGCCATGGCAGTATCAGGCTGAAGAGGAGGAGGGGTAACCCTCCCCTCTTCATAGAAAATAGCACTGCATGGCCGCACACAGAGTGAAGGATGGAGCATGCTCTAACTTTTTCTGTGTATGGCACGGCATGGTGACAAACATGTGTGGCACCATGTTGCCACCGAGCCACTATTGCCATCTACGTGGAAGTATATGCAGCCGCATATACGTCCCCCTAGACAATTGTGTGAATGTACCCTTAATATAAGTATGGGTGCAAGACTCAAGATTGTAACCAGACCAATAATAAAAACTGGCATCTCTGCAGTATACAATAGAATATAAGTGTATCCATTCATTCAAGAGTTCAATCGATTAGAAATGTTGATTATAGAGGTTAAGAATGCTGACTGATTATGAGTCCTGTGAAGAGCAGCAGCATTTGCCAGAGCACTGGACAGCTTTCGCTCAACATGTGATATATGGGAACCATTTAATGCCAAATTCATAATTGCTCAGATAGGATAGGATGTTGTTTATACATTTACATTGTATATAATATTAAGTTTAATATAAATTACAATTGCCAAATAAGGCAAAAGGTTAACTCCAATTAGTTTTATACACTATCAAACATACATTATTTTAATGCATTTCTTTATAGTAAAGCGTCCCTAAGTGACAACTCTGCTAAGGATTAAATAAAGTAGATAAATAACTTGAAAGAGATTTTTAGGAATTTCCAAGGGTCTTTTATCTGTGTTGTGACCTTGATCTTCTGCTACCAAGAATGCTTATAATTTTCATGCCCCATTAAATGCTCCTGGAATTTCAAGTTTAAGCGAATTACCAGTGTACAGAGTAATTTGTAATTCAATTGGGGTTTAAAAATAAAATATTAGGGTAGTAGGATTTTGAGAACCCTCTGTATAAAAAAAAATTAAAAAAAAAGAATCTGCCTCCCATCCATTTCACTGGGAGAAACAGACAAAAAAAAAATGTTTTGAAGCTTTTTTTTGTCATAAATTCAGCAACACTCACCATTAAAATCACAGCAGGTGGCCACACATGGATAAGCCCCATTGCATAGAGATAATCCATGTGTGGATTAACCACTAAAATAGGTAGAAATTTATAAGACATTTAGAATCATTTAAGTGCTTCAGCGTGTATCACCAATTAAATCCAAATAAAATAAAAATAATACTATCAAAGATAATTGAGAATCATCATAGTATTATCATACTATAGCCACATTAAATTACCTCCTTCACTACATGTCCTGGAGTCCAAGCTGTCCATAGAACCGGTACTGAAACTGACATTGATGTTCCCATTGGAGTTGCTGACATTCATTGCCTTAAATGATTCTCCAAGACTTTCCACTGAACCAAGACTCTTGTTCTCCAGTTCACAGCTATTCTTGATCATTTTCACATGCCTTGAGACAACACAAGAAAATGTCATGAGTAACCTTTTTAATAATTTTTTTCTTAGTACTTTAATGCAAGAGAGTGATATACAATAAATACTTAAGAAAAAGTATTTTTAGCTGTGTTCACTATCAAAGGACATCTACGACCAGGATCAAGGATCATAAACCAAGCCCACTGACATGCTGGTGTGTGCTCCCTCTGGCAGGATCTACTCTTCTTTTGTACAAAAACAAGGATTTTTAAATTATGCAAATTAGTTTCCTATGTGTTTATGGAGACCGGATCTCCTTAGGCTCATTTGCATAATTGTTAATGCCTTTTATTATTAAAAACAAGAGCATAAGAAGCTAAATGAATAGTGTACACCAGTATGTCAGTGTGCTTGGTTTACAGTCCTTCGTCCTGGTGGTAGATGTCCTTTAATGTTGCTGGGTAGCTCCCTGTAGTGTTATTACAGATAAATGTTTATATTGCTTTATGTATAAAATGATATTTCATATTAATTTCATTGAAACAGAAGTGCTTCATCGGGCGTTTCCATAGCCGCTCCAGTTTCTCTGTCAATTTCACAACCACGAATGCCCTTGCCCCTCCTTTGACGATGCGTCCCTGCCCCTGCCGTGCTCCACCCCCCACTTCCTCTAGCAGTAGCACATAGAGCAGCAGGGGGAATGCAGAAGGAGCAGGGAGACAGGGGAGAGGTGTTTTCAAGGGCAATTGTGCATCATTTAAATATATAGAGTTTATTTTATAGCTAACATTCTGGAGCAAAGGTCTGTATAAACAGTTAGTAACATTAATGGTGAATACAGCTATAAACCAGTAGTAGATTTTCTGTAGTCATATTCATTTAAATATAAATTTTAGAGTATTTCTGTGGAAAAGGTCTTTTTGATATACTAGAATACAAATACAAATATATAAAGCTCCAAGAACAGGATGCACAAATTGACACTTCCTGGACTCTGTCTTAAAGAGATGAATTAAGGAGCAGCAAAACAGGTTTTTATTTCAACAGCTTTTACAAAATACACTTTTCAAATGAAGCAGAAAGATCAGTAAACATTGCATCCGCTTCAACTACACAATTGTGTTACCGCACCTAAACTGCAATACCCAGGCATATAAATACTGATGGCCAGTGTGAAGGAAAGACCTTCATGCCTGAAAATAGATTTCATTTATATATATGTCTATTTAATTTCAGAGATTGTAAGGATGAGAAAAACAGATCTCCTTATTTCTAAAATTCTGTTGTTTAGTGGCTGTGTCTGTATAGTAGCTAAGCCCCATCCACTTAAGGTAGCTAAGCTGTAATACCTGATAACAACCCCCGATTCAGTATCATGCTGTTACTAGGAAGAAAATATAGAGCATCTGGATTTCATAATCTTGGCAAGCTCTTTAAAGGTTTGGCTGTGCTAGATTAAACAGTACAGGGACCCGAATCCGAACACTCCGATATCGCAGGAGTTCGGCTCTGCTAATCTAAACTTATTGGCAAATAATCCAATGCAACATAAGCAGATACTAATTCTTTTTATTAGCCTTTAGAATATAAAAGTGAACTTTGTCCACAAGTTTTCCCATCGATATGATCTCCAACATATTTAATATATCCCCCATTATACTCATACTTAAGAGGAAGGTATTCTAAAGAGACAAAACACCTTTCATATCCTTCAGATCCTCCAGTAAAGCCAAGCAACTTGGCTTATGATGTACATATTTCAGGGTGATTAGACTTGGATCAGGTACAAAACAAAAAGATAAAAGCGAGGATCTCAGCAGAAATATGCAGAAAGGCAACTTCGTGCTGGCATAATTAACAGGAACGTTTCTGAAAGAAGACATTGTGATGGCAAATGTTTGTTCTCCTTGGAACATTAACAATCATTAACCTCATTCTTCTCCTTTCTATATTTACATGCGCTGCATTGGAATGCACCAAAATTACTGGAAACCCAGGCAATGTTTGTAGCTTTAATGTTCAATAATGAGGTCTTATTTCTAACTTATCTCAAAACTTTGAACTGTAAAGATGATGGTTTTTAAGCAGGTCACTGAATAGCCATCACAGTAGAGGAGGACTCGGGCCTACAGAAAGGAATGCGACAAGGCCGCGCTCCAGGTCCTGGGATCATAGGCTGTGGGAAGAAGTGGCAGGCACAATCCACAAAGAAGATAGCAGGTCATAGTGAGACTGTCTCTGGATTCAAGGACACAAGGAATTCTTTACATAACTTGCAGCTTCTCCAAGCAGCTCTGCTACTGGGAATAAAACAAATGCCATGTAAGGCTTTGAAGTCTTCTCAAACAAAAACACAGCCTGAACCATATAATGGAACAGGTTCTGTCTTTGAAAACTCTTAGTCAATGCCATGAAAAAAGTGTGTATAAGACAGTAGCCCATTATCACCCATATCAATCCTGTGTAGAGTTTCATTATACTGGACATAGCAAAACTATTTAAGATCCCTATAAAAAGTGTTTTCATGGAATCCCTGAGGTTTAGGGTGCGGTCACACATTGTGTTTACACTGCGTTTTCAAACACAATTTAACGGGTGTGGAGAGGAGATATGCCTAACTGCATTTACAAAACGCAGTGTTAACGCAACGTGTAACCACACCCAAAGGCTGTTTTTTATAGAGTATCTCCAACAATCTTCAGAGATAATTGTGATTGCTCACAACCACCCAGCTATACAGCTATTAGTTATCCTACCTAATCACCCTGTACACATGCATTCCGTTTGGCCAAGTTGGTATTTAATCTTGATAGGTAGACAACCCCCTACAGGGGGTCCCAATATAAATATAATATAATATAATATATATATATATATATATATATATATATATATATATATATACACACACATATTTGTAAACTCACGCATGTTTATGCTATCTCATACATTTATACACATCTAACACACACATGGGAAGACCTGTTTCATAGTTGGCACTCCTTGCATGTCGTGTATGATAAAGGCCCTGCCCACCCACTATGGCGGATACATCCGGAGGCTTCGACCTCTTGATGTATACGCCATGGCAAATACACTGCTGGGCTCTTTTGGAATTGCAGAAAAAGCCTGAGAACTTCAATACGGAAAGTTTGCAGGCTATGGCTAGTCCACAGGTACAGGGCTGGAACGCCCCCCCCCCCCCATTGGCCACGTCCCATCTACACCCACATGGCATAGAGGTCGCATAGTCACCCAAAAAAACCCAAAAAACACACAATTTCTTGCAATAAATTGCAGCATTTAAGTGCTCCTTTGGCAGTTTATGGTAAACATCCCCCAAACAGTGTGCGTTTATTACACACGTATCACGTATATATATATATCCACTCATACATACAGTATATATACACATCAAATACAGACACATACAGGAGGGGGGGGTTTACTGAGCGCCGACGTATAATAATGGCCGCTTCCCACCCCCCATGTCCTGCCTGATGCATCAAGAGGCTTAAGCCTCCTTGCAAAGGATGTGATATAGAGACTAGATATATAGATGTAGATATGTTGATCAAGCTGCACAGACAACCTTTTGTGTGTTCAGAGTCAAAGATCCCATTCATCTCATGACACAGGTCAGTGACAGCAGCTATCAAGTCACACACTTGTACATGGTGTGTAGTTAGAAAGTCATCTTGCTACAAAATGCCTTTAAGGAATGTAGTGATGACTGCTTGGAGGAGGGTGATGATAATTGCTATCAGACAGAAGTCACACACATCATTAAGGTGATGTGACCTTTTTCATTATAGACTTAACCGGTACAATGAGCTTCTGATGGAAAGGAAAAGTGTAGAGCGATTAAGAAACGTGTTGCATAACTGGCTTTACGTTCTATTCCCACACGCAACTCTACAAAGTGTAAAGCCCTAGCTAGTATGGATTAAAGAGCAAATAGTATTTCAAAGATTTAAAAGGAAAGAATAAAGAATTTAAATTATAAAAGGAACGTCTAATTGATACCCTATACAATCACATTTTTCCAAGTAGGGGGAAAAAAGTTGTTACCAATAGCTTCAGAAGGCTATGAAAGTTCATGAAAAAAATATTTCCCTACATACTTAATGAGAAAATCCCTTTAATAAAGATGATCATAATTAACAACATTTATTCCCTCTCCACATGAGAGTGCTGCCAGAAGTACCCTAGATACCCAGGGAGCTCCGGAATAAAACTTGTTCTGTTCTCCATTGACCCTTTATGGGACTTCAGGCTCAGCCAACAGCATTACAACATTAATCCATAGTGATGGCAATAACAGGGACTTACAGTCCACTGTTGACGATTATGGGAGGTCCAAGAAATCCGTCCCAGCAGAATCCCCTCTCCAGAATCCCAATTTAAAAAAAATTCTCCTGCTAGGCCCATAAATTGTGAACATTGTATCGTGTAGAACAAATAGTCAGCGTGCCAGGAAATAAACTGTTTAGTAGCCTTACATAGAGGATATAAAGCATTCAGTAACTCAATTTCCAGAATAGATCTTCTCAAACAAATACAAAGTATAACACTCAGCTAAGTGCATTTTATTCCACGACAGACCTAATCACAGTCAATTAGATCCGTTAAATGTGGTTGTAGTTGATCACATGATGGATCCAAAGATTTGTAGTAAATGCTTCTAACAGAGCTGAACAATAAAATGAATTAGTGCACATGTGAACGGAGCATTAAAAGTTAAAGGGGTTGTCCACTTTCAGCAAATATTTGGTATTTGGATATTTCTATCTACTTGAAGTAAAAATAGAAGCTTTTATAGCAGGACAGCAAGCAGAGATCTAGAAAACAGTGAGGAATTGATACAGAAAGTATCACACCCCCAGGAAGAAGCGACGGCGAAACGTGCGTCGGGCTGCTGTGGTGGTGGTCAAGCCTCTCTCCTGTTGTTTTTTCATCATGTCACGCCCGGGTGGGTAATACAAATTTGTAGATAACTTGGCATACAATTTTTGGGCCATTATAGTGGAGATGCGTTCACGTTGATTGACTTTTTGGACCACCACCACACTCTTTTGTGTCTTGTGGAATATTTTATATGTTTTTAACATTATGTGTCTTGATTGCTGTAAATATTTATAATAAAGATTGTTTTCATTTTGATTCCCAAACAGTCCTCTGTCTGCTTTTGGGATAGATTGTTGTCCTATATGCCTCTTTTGGTATGATACAGAAAGTATATTGGAAAATTGTATAACTTTCCTTACACAAACCATATAAAATATTTGCTGAAAGTGGACAATCCCTTTAACCTATGAGAAATCTACCATCAGAAGATGATCTGATGGTAGATTCCTCCTGTCTGGCCTTTCCCTTATCTGTAATTTAATAATCCCAT
Organism: Engystomops pustulosus; assembly: GCA_019512145.1. Taxonomy (NCBI): domain Eukaryota; kingdom Metazoa; phylum Chordata; class Amphibia; order Anura; family Leptodactylidae; genus Engystomops; species Engystomops pustulosus. Next base: position 117,381,680 of record CM033641.1, read on the forward strand.
ATATGGGCATATGCATGTCTGATAGTGCTGTAGGTTAATGAGGTCCTACAAATGTAACTGCTATAATTAAAAGTAAATCATATGCAGGTAGTCCACACTGTGCCTAGACTACAATTGAAAAGTAATTTTGAATTTTTTTTTTTTGGGGGGGGGGGATACAATGTCTATTATGGGCCACAATGAGGGCATAAGAATACTAGATTGTAAAATTACTTCATCTCTATAATTGTGATGACCCCATACATTGACATGTATTCATTCAATTGCACAGGATCCAATTTAGGATGCATCTCTATTAACAAAAGGATTAAGGATCTTTAGAATTAAGACGTACAAGTAGACTATTGATCGTACCTGCTTTGTTTTTTTGGTGGTGGAGGTGGTGGCTCTGATGAGTCTTCGACACTATTACTTGCTTTTGAAAGTTCAACTGGGCAGGAAGCAGATTTACTCATGCACTTTAGATCCCTCTGCCCATCCACGGAATCTCTTCCATCTAAAATACAGCTAGATTTAGCAAGCTGCCCATTGCTTAGAGCAGGCGATGATTCTTCCTCTTCTTCTTCATCAATCCTGCACTGTTGGCTCCATGTTGTCTGCGTGATTCTCTGCCTACGGTCTCCAGTCAGCAAACACCTGTCATTCAGCTCAAAGGGTTCCTTTTTGTGTGATGGTGAGGATATTACAGCAGTAGTGTGCATTGGGGAAGATAATTTAGAAGTTGCAAAATCCTCAGGTTTGGTATTTTTAGCTGGCACCACCAGGCTGGAGCTGCATTGGTATTTCTGTGATAATGAAGCCTGGTACTTTTTATGAACCTCACCTTTCCCATGGTTCCTTTCTGCCCAGAGAAAAGTAGGCGAAAGACTCACATTCTCAACAGATGAAGGACTACTGCATGACCACTCAACTCCAACTGCAGAGTCAGGGCTGCTCAAGTAAATTGTCCTGTTGTCCTCCTCTGTATGTGCTGCCATAACGGTTATCCTAGCGGCAACATGTGTTGTAGACTCTTGTAGTACCCTCTCAATGCTCACAGAACACGGATTCTCTTTGACACCATTATCCGCTTGCTGAGAATTAATTTTCTCTGTTTGCATTATAGATTTCATTCCCTTGCCTGTAGCACCTCTTCTTTTAGTGCTTTCAGCATAAATTGGTTCATTATCCCTTCTATCAACTGGTGCTACCGAAGACTGAAAGACAGACTGCGAGTCTGTAAAGGTAGGTGAAGCAATAGGACTGTCATTCATAGTAACACATGAGAGTTTCTCAGAGACGTTATGTGACTCAGAATGAACAGATACTTTCGTTCGGCTGAAAATCATGTTCTTACTAGAAGCTGGTTCTGAGTTATGACATGGTCTGCTTTCATTTGCAGACCTGGCTTGGTTGCACAATCCTTTATCAGTTTTGATAAAAGGCTCACTCAGTGTACTGTCCTTAGAACGGGGGCTTCCCTTGGGAGATAATGCCGATTCTGCTTGGAAACAGTTTAGCTTTTTAGAATCATCTTTATTTTGTTTTGACAACAAACTACATTCCTTGGAAAGGGGGGGCTGCTTTTCTTTAAGAAACACAGCTTTGTCCACCTGACCACCAAAGTGGCTCACATATGTTAGATTCTGTACAGCATTTATCTCAATCTTCTTATCCTGGTTTGAGTATCCATTGAACACATACTTGGGTGTAGCATTGGAAGAGTTCAAATTATGAGTGAAAGGTTTTGTCAGGTTGTCAAAAATAACATTTGAAATATCCCCAGATTTCAGAATTGAATTGCTGGTTGATGATTCTTTCCAACTAACCTGTATAAAAAGAATAACCAAATACATTAGTAGAGCAAAATAACATACTTCTTAAATAGGATTATAGATAATTACTCAAAAACAATGACACCTTTGGGAGGATACTATAGGTACATATTATGGATTTATGTGCCTCTATATAATGCTTCCATGAGACATACCGTGTTTCCCCCCCCATCCAAATCCACTGCCATAATTTGTGCCTTTGTATACTGCTTTGGAAAGCACATTTGAGAAGAATGAATTTGTAGGAATGACAGGTCATGTAATATTGCTGTGTTATGGGGAACCCCGGACCTGGGCTCCAGGAGCCTTGGCTGGGAAACACTTGCATATTTACACATGTCTATAGCCGATTGTGTGTATGTACAATGGCTCCTGTGTGCACCTGTGTCAAAATTCATTTACTGTTAAATTAGATAGTAATGAAACCAACTTGTTTAGAGACAATAGTCATATTAACTCAAACTTACCTGAGTAAGGGTCTCAGTGCTGTTGAGTTGTGCCCATTCCTCAGCAGTCTCTGATGTAATCATTGTTGGCTTCACAGCTATGGTGGGCTTTGAATACAGAGCAGCAATTATAATGTCATCTTCTTGACTTGTGTTCTCCTGCTTGATCCTAATCCCATTAAGACTTGGCAGGACTGGCAAATTGCTGGCTTTTCCATCAGACGGTGCTTGATATTTTCGATGATCACTCTTTGGGTGAAAGCAATTCTTACAGGATCCAGGTTTCCAAATATGTTCAACAAACTCGTTGCAGGCAGACATCTTAAAGCCTTGATTGGTTACTGTAATGGATTTTTGCATGGTAGGTTCAGAATATCCACTCTCATCTTGTGTAAACAAATGGAGTCTTCTTTTGGCAGCTGTAAAAGAAAACATTATGAAATTTTGTTAATACAACAAATGAAAATAAAACACATACATAAAAAGATGATACATTTGATGAAACAACACTAGAAGCTACAATAAAAGGTATGTTTTCTATGGTAATTTATTTAGTTTATTTGAAAGTTTTTAATAAAATCTATTAATTTAGGGCCCCATTCACATTGCTGTTGTGGAGACGTCTATTTGACCACAAGCTTGCGGCCGTATATACGTCCCCATAGACATATATAGGCACCCTGCAGCAGTACGAATACACAGGGAAAAGAACATGTTCTATTTTTCCTAGTACGCCCCACTTTGCAAACCCCATGGACAGGGGAAGGGGCGAGAAGTGCTCACCCCTCCTCCTCTCCAGCACGGTTACTGTTGCTTGCCCGGCGACCATAAGTACCGTACAGTGGAAATTAACCAATATTAGTGGTAGAATTGTTTTTGCATAATCATAATTTTTTCTGTAGTACACTGTATAACCATGACATTTACTGTTTGTTGTACAACATGTTAAAAGCTCATTTGCAAACGGATTTGGATGAAATATTTTTATAGTTATTCCAAATCATAAGAACTAGATTTCTCATTGTATACGATTTCTTTTAAGAAAAAAGCCAATTTTCACCCTCTTAATCATATTGGACTCAATGGGCAACCACTCTATTTATTGTCTGCATTAATATGAACCGTAAGGTCTTCATGCTGGACTGTTGCCTAAAATACCCATGGCCTATCCCAGTTCTATCCAGTTGATGAAGAATTATTTATTAGATTCATGACAAACTCCACTTAGGTCACCGCCAGTAACTATGTACTGAATGAAATTCAATGTAATGAATCACCAATATAATCAGCATGTCTTTTCACAGATCTGTTACTCAGCATTTGGAAGGTTGCAATAGCATGAATCCTCCCTGCAATCACGTCTACAACTGACACGAAACAGGGATTGTGATATTGTGAGATTTCCTGCATTGCCTGTATAATCAGGAAACTCCCTGCCTGTATCCACTGTGACAAAGTTCTCAAAGAAATCTCTTATTCACCATTGTTTTACAATATCCATTTCCTTTCTCTGCTCCAAGACAATTAGCAGTGACACCTAGAATATTTACCATATCAAAAGTCTTCATGGCCAATTTACAGCTGCTCAAGACTGATTGATTTGCAATTACATGCTTTAACCCTGCACCAATTGGCGTTTCCTTCTGTCAACTGTTTCACCATAGAATGTGGTAGAATTATATTTCTGACTGAAGTACCCAACACTAGTATAATAAGCATTTCTACAAAATGCCATTAATAATATAGTAGGTTACTTTGCGGCCCATGTCAGACAAGCAAGCCGATCATGGAGAGTACAAGTAGAGCAATTTTACTGTTTGGCTCAGTTCACACCTGCTGTCTCTTCTCCAGAGTCTGGCTTTTCTACATTAAGGTACGGATCTGAGAATTTAAGGTTGCTGTAGCAGAAAGGCTTATGCTATTTAGTCATTGCACCTGTTTAAAAAAAATAAATAAAATTGAAAAATTGTATTCAAATTTATCATCTCACTCCAAAAACAAAGTCCTTGGTATCTGCAACCAACATTTTCCAGAGCAAATAGTCCCCAGCATCCAGACTTCTATTAACTTCTTATGTTTTACAACCATTAAGTTTTTTTTAAAAAAAGGAACTTTACATGACTTAATGATTTAAGATTCCATTGGTGATTTAGCCTCAAAAATTTTCAACAAAACAGCTAATCTCATCCCTGCATCTTTGCTAGAATTACCATTCACTAGGGTCATATGTCACGTAAACTATCACACCTTAAGACATTTACTAAAGAATTACATGATCCATCCTCTATGACAGGTTTAAAACAAATCAGATAACAAAAGCAGACCTGAATTTAGAAAGCAAACACATCACTCTGCTACTCCCATTCTGGGAAAAATACCTGATTCAGATAAGGCCAAATGCTCTCTCCAGTGATTTCTGCCCTTATGTTCTCTGTCTTCTCTACAGAGAGCACAACAACCTAAGTTTTTCTACTAGGCCTATTTTTCCCAGAGACAATGGCCTCCTTATGTTATGTTTAACTGGAGATGAAAAATAGATTACGGTACATAAGACATTAAATGCATATTGTCACAAAAGTTAAACAGACGCTGACATATTAGTAAGAGGGTCTTAGCAGAGAAACCACAGACAGGGGTAAAAACTTGAAATTTAACTGCTGGCCATCCACCATATCCACTAGCACGATGTAAAAGACCTCTTACTCGCTTCATAAAGTGCATAGACAACAGATCTTAGATTAGTGGATTTATATTAATAAATACTATGCAAATGACACAAAATAGGTTTATTCATTACCACCACTGTATGTATTGGTATAGGACAAGATCCTTCACATACAAAGGGCAGGCGTTAAAAAAAAAAAAAAAAAAAACTCAGGAAATGAGATAAAATAACTACAAATCGGCAGAACTAGTATTACAGCTTCATATCCCGAAACCAAAGCCAGCACTTCATGTGCCTGCATTATCCTGTTACACCAAAAATATGCTGTCATGCAATACACGTATTGTCTTACTTTCCTGAAAAGCTTGTTGTAGAACATATCAGCATGCCAAGAGAAACCTAAATTAAATTGAGAAAAATACCGTACATGAAAAGCAATGTCCTTAAATAGTTTGAGTATAACCTGCTCATCAGATTATATGGAAGAGCAACCAGTCTGTGGTCAAACGACCACAGGTACCGTGTAGTCACCACTAATTTGAACCCCTAAATGTGTGTGGAATAGACAATGAGATGCAAAATAATGAAAAAAATAGTACTGAAAGGGGGGGGCGTCTATCACCACGTGGTATGTTTTTTGACTACTTTGTGTGACTTTTTTTTTGTCACAGTTGATACCAAAAAGATCTCAGCTGACAAAAAAAAAAAAAAGGCTAGTACAAGAAACCAGACAATGTGGTGATAAATCCTCTTCATAACTCAGCCCCTGCAAGGTTTTTAACCTTGATACCATGAATAAATGAATATAACAAAACTCAATGTCATTAGTCACAAAATGGAGCTTAAATAGTTTGATTTTATGATTCACAAAATTTTATTGCCTTTCTAAAGTAGGCAGAGTTATCACCAAGATGCCCGTCACTTGAAACTACATGATCCTTTTGTTCTCAGTAACTCATCCTCCCTCTTATGCACTGCTCCCAGTGATGATCTAACAGTCTGTCCTGTTCTGTTACCATAGTAATGATGTATAACTGTTTTCCGTGCACATCACTACAACACTGGCCATACTGGATGCATTCCAGCGAACGGACTACAGCCAAACATAGTGCTGATCACATGACCTGCCCAGGCAGGTGCAGGACATGTGATGTGGACATGTGACCAGCAGCCATCTTCTGTCCTTTGTCTGCTCCACGTGGAAGAAATCGACTGATTAAAGGACTGATTTAAAGGGCTGCTAGCATTTTAAATATCCATTACAGTGTATGTCCACAGCAATTTTTCTGCTTAGTGGAGCAAAATTTAAAATACCAACTAATTACATATTAGTTTATATTTTAAGGACCCATTTGTATATGAATTATGCCGATTCCTGGAATACCCCTTTAACTACACATGCATGCTACTAAAGTCCCAAGACATTATTAATAATATGCCTTAATCTAGAATGAAATAATCCAGTAAAAACCAACAGTAACCAAATCAGATTTGAGTTTATTATTTCCAAGTTCAAGTTGAAGAAAATGATACACGTGACTATAACCTTAGGAATATATTTTACATACCTAAAGTGCCGGTCCCTCAGGGGATAGTCTGAGTGACTCATTTGTCACCAAGAAGTTAACATTACTAGACATATGTGCGATGATGGAAAATTTGATCCAATAACAGAATTCTAAATACAAGTATTTCGCTTTTTTCTTCTGCTGACAGTACCCCAAGACGACAATCTTAATGTAAAATGAAAAATTTTATGAAAGAAATAAAAAATATTGAATGTGCATGGCACTTTGTGACTTCCCTCCAAGGTACGGATAGTCATGTAGAACCTATACCTGCCATGCGCTATTTATAGGTCACTGAGAGCCCTTTAAGCAGCCTCAGGCAACTGGACCCCACATTTTGTCAGCACTTCATGTAGTGTCTCAATTCCATAGCCTTTATATTACACATATTTTAGAAGGACAAACTAATTTATGTTCTGTCAAACAGGGTATTGGCTATACTACAGTCTTCTATATTCACAGGCACGCTTGATCTAAAAAAAGGACTACCCCCTTACATAATAAATCTACTAGTAGTGACCCGAAATACCAACAGTCCTGATATTAGTCCTTGATATGAGGCTTATTGTATACAGAGGCAGTTTATTTCAGACACTGGCTTGCTGTGAAAACAGTGCTGGAATTCCTGTGAAGCTCTATCTGCATGGTCTGATCAGTTCACATTCCTGACTTCTTTATGGACGGTTACCACTGCCTTTGTTATGGAGTGGAGAGGAGATTCCCATTCTAATAGGATCCTGCATTCCAGACCATAAATAGGTCAGGTCCTAATATTCCCAGAAAAGCTCAAGTAACCCATCTTTCAAGTAAAAAAAAAAGTTTACTGGATTCCCATCAACACAATATCTCTGATCAAATGTCAAGAGTTTTAACTTCAACTCAAAGAGTTCACGCTTTGTACAAGCTGTTTTAATAATGATTATCAAGTCATTGAAGTTGACTACATGATAACAAGGAGAACCAAACGTTTTACAGAATATCTCAGCTTTGGTAAACATGGTCTCTTATGGTCACTAATGACATGTCTTAACATAATCAAGATGAAAATTATCTTTACTAGATGTATAATATCCAGCCTCTTGATTGGTATTCACTTTAAGTACTAAATTCCCATAAACAGTTGGATTCTATATCAGATCGTTGCACTATGTAAAATATATATCACTGTGCAACACCCATATTGAACTCTCATTCATTATATTGCTGAAATCACTGAACACATAGAAGACGGAACTAGATGTCTTTCTAAAAAAGGATGGCAAATTATTGGTCCTAAATTAATGGTGATGAGTTTTTTATCCAAGTGTCTCCAGTTGCAAAAATTGGAATCAGGAGGGCTATTATACTCAACAGATATTGATGAACTAAATGATATTCTCTTAATGAAGTTTTTGCACTGTACCGTTATAGATCAGCTTTCATGGACCTGCATCTTGTATTAAATCATATTAAAACTATATAAATATGCTATTAGTAGTGCTAATGCCCCCTGCACATGCATGTGATCGGTCTGTGGAGACTGACCCATGTGCTGGTCATATCCCAGAGACCGAGCACAGTGCATTGGATGGAAGTCCCTGCATCATACAGAAATAAAATGCAAGGACTCCCTGTCTGCAGGCTGGAAAGCAGCGCAGACACTAATCTAGGCGCTGATGTTCTGCCAGCACACAGGGAGTCCTTGCATCATATTTCTGTATGATGCAAAGTCTCTCATCCTCTGCACTGTGCTTGGCCTGTGGGATCCGACCAACGCATGTGTCTGTTTCCAGGAGGCCTATGTCCAGTTGCACGGTGCGCGTGTGCCCATAAAAGGGCGATGCCATGCGTTTTGAAATGTTTACCATGTGTTTGGTTGGTTTTAATCTGTTTCACAGCTGCCTACACTTCAATACATAAAGATAAACAGGTTAAAAGCAGCCAAGCGCATGGTAAATATTCAAAAACGCATGCGTTTTTAAACGGACTGAAAACATATGCTTAAAAACGGTCCAAAAACATGACATGTGGCATCACCCAAAAGCAGAAATGGTGAATTGATATGAGATCAGTCCAGCTGCTATGTTTCTAGGATGGTCAATCCAGCACAAGCATGCCTGCAATATACTCACCTGTGTGCAACCACCACATAGAGCTTCCTGCAGAAGTTTTTCCATCCAGGTTTTTAATGAACCTGCTTTAGATATGCCCATTGCAGTTTTATATACCCCCCTCCCATGTAGTAAACTGCACAGATGGACCCAGTTTGAAAAAAATTATAGATATCTGCCCCATCCTCTCTCTACCACTATAAGGAACTTGATGGGTAAGAAAGGTCTGCAAACATTGAGGCTGCACTCACTAGTGGTATATCAGTTGCATTTTGAAACGCAGTTGAAAGGCTCGGGGTGCGGCATATTTACTGAATGCTCAGGAAACACAATGTTGACTCAATGGGGCAGATTTACTTACCCGGTCCTGTCGCGATCCCGCAGTGCATTGTCCGTCGTGGATTGGTCTTGCGCCCGAGTTCCTGCATCCGGCGCTTCCGCGTCGTTGTCCCCCGGAATTCACTTTCTTCTTCCCGGTGCCTGTAAGTGCGTGTCTTGCGACACAATTCTAAATGTTAAATCCAGCGCACAGTCCGAATCCGTCGGGTTGTCTGACGTCCCGCTCCCTGATTTCTGTTGCGTGCAAGCTGGCGCCGATGTGCCAAAATCCGATCGCATGTGCCAAAATCCCGGGGGAATTTGGCGCTTCGACAAAAACATGCTCCACGGACCCTTAGTAAATGAGCCCCAATGTGTAATCAGGGGTAGAGCCCTTCAATTGCTTTTCAAAGCGCGATCGACATGCTACATGTGAATATGGCCTCAGGAAAAACCAAAACGATTTCTGGCATTTTATCTGAGCTCTCATTGGTTGCCATGGGCAATTAGAACTGTTCTGCGTTCAAGCACTTCTGATAAATCTTCCCCAATGTGGTTTTAATGCACTCTTGATACATGTGTTATCATGTTAACATTATGTTTACAAAACACAAATGTTAATAGCAATGTAATTGGGCAAATCTCTTCTCCTCAGCTTGTATATTGCAAACGCCACGTGTTAGCGCAGCCTTAAGAGATATATTCAGCAATGATATGTGCCAAACTCAAAGTACCAAGTACATGTACAAGTACCGAGTAGTTTTGCTCCTAAACTTTAGTGATATATCTATTTTATGGCTACACAATATTAAGTTGCCTGTCCTTAGTTAAGGAAGTCAAACTTGGACAATTGACAAACTCTCAGCTGTTGGAAGCAGAGGCAATGCTTTTATTGCTTAGGCTACTGCAAGTTGTTTACTTAGTAGCATCTGTGCATGTTGGTCCCACTAAAACGAAAGGACAAGACTAATTGTATGATATGCAGGTGTAAGGGGAAGTCTAAAACAATAAAGAGGCGACAACAGCGCAACAACTGTCCACAAATCTTATGTAACGTTGTGGTTCACCTTCCATACCATACGACTAGTGGACAGGTATGGTGGAAGAAGGCAGCAAACACGTTTCTGATTTGTAAATCCCTTTAAATGAAACAGTTCTTAGACCAATTAACGGAATTCTGTAACGTTTCTGCGTTGAGCAGTAAATTGCTGCTACAAGGCTGTACCTTGTGAAATGTAAATCAATTGTACTGCAAACTACTAGGTGCAACGTGGTTCCCGAGGTGTCTTTTAGAAACACATTGCAATGTGAAGCAACATAGCGGGAACAGATGTATTATTGCCCCTTGTAGTCTCATTCAGATTACCTGAGCGAATAAGTATGTGTTAACGCCACTGCCTATTGTTTAGCAACTGCAAGCCACTGACAATGAAGGGGTATTTTCATTATACCATGGAATGTAACAGTAAGAACATTTATTACAACAATAAAACCATAAAAAAGGCTGACTTGTACAAAAAAAAAGCAGGAAGACTAGGGCATTCCAAAATCAATGACAATAGCAATGCACAGGCTTTTACTGTACACCCTGACTGAATACAAGGTATGTGTCAAGGTCTCCTTCAGTGACCATTTAATACATTATTAATAGATAACTTGTTCAAGTTCACAGGTCAGGGTCTACAGTGATAAAGTTGTGCTCCTTGCCTTACCAGAAGCCTCCTTTGTACAGATGTAAAGATTTCCCATACAAAACCAGTTGGGAGCCCCCCTGTGAGGGTGGGTAGGCATGTGCAGTATTGATGCATTTTTTTTCCGATATCAGGATTTAAGAATGAAGGAGGGGGGGGGGGGGGCTATTATATAGAATATATTCTGCTTCTGTTCTGTACTTCATTTACCTCTAAACAGCAGGTTTATATATACCCTTAGATGTATGGAACAAAACTTTTTTTGAATAATAAAAAGTTCCATTTTCACTTGTTTTTAGTTCAATTTTCTATCTCTAGTTATTTTTATACAGACAGGTAAGAAAACACATTTCAGTAAATTAACTCTTTACTTACACCTTTCATCATAACCATGTAAAACCCTTTAGAGATTCTCTCAGCATTCTGGTCTGAAGACTATAATCCCAGCTGCATTTCTTACAATTGTACCTGTCCAGTTAAACAGGATCCTAAGTGTAAAATATATCCTCATGTCTCCAAAGTCTTCAAGATCCCTTAACAAAAGTGCTCATTAACAAAAGAAAAGTCTGTTTTGGGCTGAAATGCAATACCAAAAAGTCTCCACCATGGCTTGTTGCTCCTATCCCTTGGGATAGACAGCTAACTTGCCCTGTAACCCATTAACTGCCGCTCTGTCAGAAGCCTGGGGGAGGGGGTGGATTGCACTACCATAAAGAAAGTGAAATTTGCCCAGACAAGTCCCCAATGCCATATAATACAAAGCCTGAAAACAATGAGAAAACTTTTTTAAACGTGTTACAATTAACAAGATATGTATATGTTGCAGATTACTATTGAATTACTTCTTTACCTGAGTTAGCAGCTCCTTTTCGGGTGGCAGTAATTGGTGATATGGAATAATCCAGGAATAAATAGAGAATAACCAGCTCAGGTAGTGGCAGTCACTAGGTGCAGGCTCTGTAGCTGTGTGCACTGCTCCCAGTAAGCAGGATAATATGAGCAGGCAGCAGCACAGGCTTACTACTGGAGTGAGGAGTAGGCTGGCTTAGGACAGAGGTGGAGATACCAGGGAGGAGCTGTGTGTGTTGTAGTAGACCTCCAGCACTCTCTGTAGTCCACACTCTCCACCCACAGGGCATGCATTTTTTTTTTTTACTTTTGTTTGCCTTAACTATTTCAGGACTTACAGCTATAGTGATTAGCTGATAAATGACAAGCAGATGAATGAGGCACAATTCTTTCTGACCTACAATTCCATTATAGTTTGTAAGGCTGATTTCTAAAACTGCACCCAGTGTATAAGGGAATAATGGTGCAGAATTCACCATTCTCCTGCCAAGACAAATTGAGAATTAATGTTGTGTTAAACAATGCAGAAGTGTGGAGATTAAAACACAATTTAACCTTCACATGTGAACATGATCTGAGGGTGCGTGTGCAGATTTGCCACACTGCAAATACACAGCAATAGAGTAGCATTTAAGTGTATGGGATATTTGACACTTTCCTACATATTACTGTACAGAACAAATCTGAAGCAGTATTGCCTTTCCATTCAGGATTTTTGATCCACACCAAATATGTGACGCGTCATTTATTGCAGCGGATCATCGTATGGAAATCAACCTTTGTAGCAAAATAGTGGCAAATCAGAGACTCCAATTGGGTTAATTTTTTATGCTTGCAGAATGTCTGGGGTAAAGACTGCAGCCATTCTGCAACATATGCAGATACCCTGGGGATGCATTCCCATGTGGTAAATTATGAAGCAAAGGCTCCAAATGAGAATGCACCGTTTAGGAACGCAATTCAGACACGATGGGCAAGTCCCAGAACAATCGCCATCAAATTATGCAGCGCTACACACAGCTTGCCAAATTGGTCCCTGTCCCCAATGGGGCTCACAATCTCTTTGCAGATGTTGAACCTAAGACTTGAACCCAGATCCCCAGCGCTGCAAGGCTGTAGTGCTAACCACTAAGCCACTGCGCTGCCCACCATAAAACCGCAAACTGGGTACCCCACTTACATTGTTTGTCACCCCTGTGTCATCGTTGTGTGAGTAGATCAGAAGTCCCTGCCAGAGGTGTAAACCCAGGCAGGAATAGAACCTGCCCTAAGTTTTGAGGTAGTAGGCGAATGCACAGAGGCAGTGGAAACCATGACCATGTGTTTAAGCCTATAACATAACATGGGAACATGTGCTAGCCATTGAAACAATGACTAACACACATCCCAAAACATTTTTTGTGTGTAAGAGGCTTTGGGGTGAAATGATACATTTTATAAATTATTCAATAAATTATACAATTTCTAGCAAAAAAAATCTGCACCTATGCCACCTATTGATTTAAATGAAGTCCATTCTTGCTGTAGAAACTTCCTTGGTTACGTACTACCATGCACATATAATTAGACGCTGAATCAGCCACCAACCCATCTGCCCAAAATGGTTCTTACAGCATGGTCACGCATGCCAAATTTGCTTAGCTATTGACTCCCCTGTTAATTAAACCATTCCTGCACAAAAAGAGATTTTCTAAACTTATGGTTGAGTCATCCAGTGACTATAGTTGTGGAAGAGGAGTGGCTGGTCACACACTAGCTGCATCTGCCCAACAGATAACCTTCTTGTGCTAATACCTAATGACAGAGGTCAGCACTAGATGAGGAAGTGGCATACAAATGACCTCTTGTAGGCTTCTCACATGTCACTTTCTGGTAGTGAAAGAGGGTAGCATGGGAGCATGAAGGTGAATGTTTTTTTTTCCTTTTTTTTTTTTTTTTACAAGAGATGAAGTTGCACCAGTTTTTGTAGTATATTTACAGATTGGCTTTCATACTAAGCTCCATATTTATATAAAGGTATATGTTACCGTTTGTCAATATGCAGCTAGTTTCAGCAATGTTTTGTTTATGTATGAATGTGCTGTAATTCTGCGACATTTACTTTATTATTTGCAGTAGGTCTGTAATATTTAAGAGCTCAGAACTCACTCTTTCCTACTTCTCATTGATCAATGAGCAAAATGATGTCCATCAGGAAGCTGACAATCATATTAGTAATAATAATAATCTTTATTTATATAGCACCCTCATATTCTGTTTATGTTCAGTAAATCTGCTGCTTAACTGGTTCAGAATCACAGTAATTTTATATAGTTATATAGAGGTATATGTTTGCAAAACCCGTCCCTGTGTCAAGGCTAAAGGCTGGTAAATGATGTCCCAATGCCGTTGAGTGTCACATGATTGTGCTATCTAACAAAAGTCGCAAAATCTTTGAACAATCCATTCTTATCTAATTCCTACACCAAAAGTGCAGTGGGTTTTTTACTTTTTGCAACCATTGTGGTAAAAAGCTATTTATTAGACATCAACAACATGGATTCCAAACATATACACAGGAAAACTTGGTGGCTGTTAACTTTGCTGGTCGGATAAAAAAAAGCCTAAAAAACTAAGTGCAAATCCACCAATGCACCCATAAAGAAAACAGTGTAATAAAACCACTAATGCATGAAAGGACATGATGATCTAGCGCAATATACAGAAAGTCATCCAGTAGAATTCAACCTTTAATTCAGGCATGTTCATACAGTCTAACTTGTTTCCACAGTAAAGTGCAGACACCTTAAAATCCCCAGCATGTTTCGAAGAATGGCATGGCAGTCAGGTATAAGAGCATCTAATAACACTCTAAAGTGTTGGAGATTTCCCATGTCTACACTATGATTACCCTATGGCTGCATTGTCCCTATGCACTTTGGAAACAGGTTGGACTTAATGAATACACCTGAATTCTAGAGGAGGACTTTGTTGTCTCCAAATTTTCTTCAAATTTTGCTAGGATACAGGATCACAAATTTTGATTAAACAATTGGCGTGATGTTTTGTGTTAGGGCTCTTGGGGTGAATACATTTTTATTTCATATATTTAGGAGATTTCTTTACTTTTATTTTTTATTTTTACTTTTTTTTTCAAAGATCATAAATACCTAAGGGAACTATATTTTAGCACTTATTTTTACATATTATCTGTACCTGGGGCTGCTATACAGGGGAAAACTGTATAGTTACAGCAACACTTGCCACTGTCTACGATGTGCAGTGTCCATATAAACTGAGCAGCAGCCTCTTAGCCCTGGTGATCATGGGACAAAGGTAGAGGACCTCATTGAGTGTTGGGTATAAAAGAACTGAGAACACAGATGCAGTTTATACAACTTCAGGGTGCCTTCAAACTGTTCATAGTGGGCGACCCAAAATCTGGTAGTCCAATCACTTGGGCAGCCTTGTAAAGCCCATTCTATAAATATGCTAAGGAGCTGGCCTTACCATAGATAAATACATAGCAGACAATCTTTAAGAAGGTAATATGCCACTTAAAATGAGCAATTGTCCAATTGTCAATACTTTTATGCTGTCCTAAATGAGAGTGTTGTATAAGGGCTGTTTTAGATGTCGTATAAGATTCTTCGGAGAAGAAGTGACACTCTGCTTCATATTTCACTGCTATTCTTAAAACCATATCCTCGGCGGTCCCTGAGATAGGACACCGAGTTGTCAGCGATTCGTGAACAATCCTAAGCCTAGTGATAGATTTTCTTAAGTAACTTTTATATTCTTTAAAGGAAACCCATCAATTGACCTAATAAACCACTACCAGAGTATTGTCAAGCATCTTCAGATCATGTTTCTTTTATGACCCACCATGAATGCATCATCCACCATCAAGTGCAGTGAGGGGATAATTCTGGGACATGAAAAGTGTGACTTCAGTGCTGAGCTCTCCACCAATTTACATATCTCTTCAAAGTTTATTTTGTAGGCTATGCTGACCCATGAAAGGAACATGATATGGAAGGTTATAAGAAGCTAAACAACATACTGGTAGCTGACAGGTTCCCTATAAATCTCTCCTATTACTCTAAGGTGACCTACTGTGACATCTCAACTGTCCCAGATAAACTATTTTAACATCATAAGTGAATTCCAATGAGGTAAGACACTGTAACCTCATATATATTGGTTTGCAGTGGTTATATAAGGGAGTATGCACTTTCTTTTTTAAAAAGGTAACTGCTCTCACACTCCTAACATGCTGCCCCTCTCCTGGATGTTGCAGTCAGGTAAGGTAACATGAAATAACAAATGGGTTTTTGCTGGCAGGGCTATGCCACATCGTATAGTGCATACCTCCCAATCATCCCAGATCCAGCGGATTTCAGGCTCTGTCCCGCTGTCCCGCCCGGCAGGAGGTATGTCCCTGGATTGCTTAGTGATGCAGAGAGCCATGAGCAGGTGTATTGACCTCATCAGCACATGTTTTCTAGGTGCTGCTACAATACAGACGCGGAGGAGGAGGCACAATGGAAACGTGACAGTATTTTATTTATTTTTATGCAACAATTGAGGGCCCATGAGACGGGGTGCAGAAAAGGGGCCCATATAAAGATGCACATAATAGGCGGGCAGAGAAGGGGCCACAATAAGAAGGGGAAGCAGAAGTGGGGGCACTATAAGAGAGGGAGCAGTCCTTGTAATACAACATGTCATTTGAGAAAACATTCTCCAAACCACCTGGGTAAGTTACAGTGTCCTAATGTTATTACTGGATAAAGTGACAAATAGCATTTTTGAAAAATACGGCTTGGCCATCAAAGTGAAAATGAGCTTGGTCATTTTGGGGTTAAAAACATGGAAAATACCAAATGCTTTAAAGATGTTACATGCTTCAGTGTCTTATATTGTAAACAGGAACTAATTTATACAATAAGCTAGAACTTTCTATCCAGGAAAGGAAATTGTGTCAGCATCTCCCAGGGGGAATAATTGCAATTTCTGGATATTTACTAATGCTTCCTTTTTCTCATTGCTCCTTTTCCGTTTCCTTCTCTTTTCAAGGCCACAGAAACATAATATGTAACCAGCATTTTTAAGAAGAGTGACTCTTTGCCATTCTGACTAATACTGGATACTTTTTTGCCATAAAGACACTGTCAGCCTGGACTGTATGTCAGATGGCTGGTCTTGTCATAGAACCCGACTGTGACTACCCCTCACTTCAATATACCCCCTTCACAGGGATGTCCCCCTACTCACTCAAGAAAAATGCTATATCCATATACACAAAACTGGCTATTCTTCAACCATTCTAGGGCAGTACTTACTCTTTATTTCAGGGACACTGCCTCACAAAATTCTGGGTAATATATGGGTCTTCCATCAGGCTGCATTATTTTAATAGTGGTTTTATATTTCAAGCAGGTCTTGTGTCTTTTATTTCCATCTTTTTACCCTGCTTTCATAAATCTATGAGAAACACACAAAAGTATTTAAAGTGACTAGAACACACAAAGCAGATGCAAACGGCAGAACATTCCAGTCAGCACCTGCTCCCACATTTACAAGTTTTACCCGGATAAATAGTTAACGGATATACCAAGAGGGCTACCTAACTCCAGGGCTTTCTCTCCAACACAAAGGCCAAATATGCACTATATCAAAGCAGTAACTTGTTAGCGTGAAATATTGTTTTATGGGATGCAAGTCATTTACATAGCATAGGATGGAATGTCTGGAATTTCACAATAGGGATCACCAAGACAGTTTTTCCTCAAACTTTGTAAGATGCAAATCAATAGGCCATCTGCCACCATTATATGAATGTCTTATTAATGTGTTCCAGACAGCTGGCAACTAAATAAAATAACTTTAGACTACCATGCCAACAACCAAAGTTAAAATGGTAAAATCTAACAAGAACATATTTTATGTCCTGTATTTTTGTATATAATTCATGTATTTAGTAAACTGTAGTCTAAATAAAAATGTGACAAAAGGGTTCTAAGGGCAATTGGTTCATCTCTACCCTGTTCTTCATGTCATACCCTGGTATTTTTCAAAGCATTTTACAACCATTGTATTTTTTAATATTCCTGTATTTGAAAAGAGGGGTAGATCATAATGGGACAAGGGGAATATGTGGTCTGTGCTTTCTGTTTAGCTGTATAAGGTCCCAGGTAAGATAGGGGGCATAAGCTACTTACGGTATGCACTGGGCCCTTAGTTGTCTGTATCTGTTTTTGGGAAGTATTAAAGAAACAATTCCATATTCAATAAAGTTATGTTTGGTAAAAAAAATGCAGGTATGTTTCTGTCAACCTTTATTTCCATGCTTTCTGAAGAATTAGCACAGCATGTTAGGTATGTCACTTATATTCATTTTTAGAAATTGGAATTTGTATGATTTTTCTCAGGGACAGGGCCCCACAGCAGTCTTCTGAATGGGGCCTCCTTTCCCGCATAAAAATATACCTTTTATACTCATAAATACACACACACATTAATATATACCTATATACATAAACATACGGTTCTTCACTCCTACAAACACATTTATAAACTTGCACACATACACACATATAAAGCATATACACATCACATATACACACATACAGTGCCATTTACAGACATAAAGCATATATACACACATACACCATATACACATACAGCATATACACATCAGAGATACAGCATATATACATCACATATATGTTACATACATATTATGCTGTACAATGAACAGCATTATATGTATATAATGGTGCACATGCTGGGATGCTGTTGTACACTTTCCATGTTCATACCATTTGTATTATGTCCTCACATCTGCATCTCTTGTTACGTAACATTATAAGGTAAAATTTCTAACATGTATAGTTCATTCTACAGGATACTTGACAGATTAAGATGATCAAAATCTTTCCATACACGTTCCATTCACTAGCAGCAAACAGAGAATGTAAACATGAGCACTGAATCTTTTGTGGCGCAGTGTGTCATGTGCAAAAGTCCAAATGGTGTAGATAAAGGCACAAAGCAGTGGTTTGCATCCTTTGCTCCACCATTACCCTCACCACTTTCCAAAAAGAGATGTTGCCGGGGGAGGGGGCAGGGCCATCAGTCTTCATCAGATTTCTGAGCTTTGATGCCAGAAAACTGGTGTGAAAGCTTGTAACTATTGACTCTGGTTCCATACTGTAATGAGGCCCTGTACTTTATTTATGAAGAGGCACATTAATGAGGGCCTTAATACTTTATTTGCAATCATTTTTATTGACTTTCAAAGTTTCAGCAAAAGGGAGTTAAAACATGATATAGTTGCATAGATCGTGACAGATAATGAAGATATAAATAAAGGGGGTATTTATTATGGGAAAGGTTGGTCTGGAGGAGGGGGAGGACACAGTAAGCACAACAAAGGAGGCTGAAAAAATAATAGCCATGTGAAACAGCAGCCGCTTCTACTATGGAATACCTTGCAGGTCCTCTCAGCCGCTACTGTAATGCCTTGTGAGTAGCAATGGCCTTAACCCTTTAAGGATGCAGGGTTTTTTCGTTCATTTTTCGCTCTTCACATTCAAAAATCCATAAGTTTTTCATTTTTCCGTGTACAGAGCTGTGTGAGGGCTTATTTTGTTGTGAGTTAAACTTTTTCATACTATGGTGTACGGAGATGTAAGAGGTGTCATTTTTTTGCGTAATGAGCTTACGTTTTCATTGCTACTATTTTGAGTACTATGCAACCTTTTGATTAATTTTTGTTACATTTTTTATGTGATGTAAAATGTTGTAAAAGTAGCATTTCGGACATTTGGGGCGCTGATTTCCGTTATGGAGGTCACCGCCGGCATTAACGGTTTTTATATTTTGATAGACCGGGCATTTTGAGACGCGACAATACCGAACACGTTTGTGTTAAACCTTTACTGTTTATTACGTTTTATATCAGTTCTAGGGAAAGGGGGATTATTTGCATTTTTACATTTTTATTATGTTTTAAACTTTTTTTTAACTTTTGTTTTTTACTATTTTTTAGACCATCTAGGATACTTTAACCCTAGATGGTCTGATTGTTCCTACCATATACTGCAATACAGTTCAGTATATGGCATTTATACACAGTATTCATTGTAATAGCCATGGCTTATTGTAACGAATCTGCAGATGGCATGCAGCCTTGGGTCAGACGAACAACCAAGTCTGTCATGGCAACCGCTCCCTGATGGCGTTCCAGGGAACGACCATCAGAATCTTCTTTTAAATGCAACCAGTGGCATCGGAAGTGTTAAGACGTTGGAGACGTAACGCGTGGGGAGCCCTCCACATCCTGATCATTCCACCACCCCGCCTGCATGCTGCTATTTCTCTGGTTTGTTTGCCAGGTCACTTGTTATATGTACTAGGGTTTGCCTTCATTACCTTTATCGACTTTTTACCATGTTTACATTGTAGGCATTAATTCACTTAACCCTTACTTCCATGGCAGCTTGACAGATGCACTTGCACTTTATATGTGTCTTTTCATTGTTTAGGGGTGGTTTTGGGTGGATACCACCCATTCAGGAGGTGTCTTGTTTTTGCACCAACCATAGTGCATAACATGGTAGACAAGTGTATGTACTTTGGTACAGTTTTAATTTATTTTATATGCATGTTTGTGTTCAGTGTTGAATATTAATAAAATTTGTTATGTTTTTTGACAAATTTGTTGTTATGTGAGTCAGTGACACACTTTTTTTTTCTCTGATTCTTGATTTGGAAGTGTTAATGCCGGCAATATAATATTAGATTACAGAGTACAAACAGTCATATGGAACAATAGGAGTGAGGGCCCTGCGAAAGAGCCTACAGTCTATGAGGAGGAGGGAGGGACACAAGAGCTTACAGTCCATGAGACTTTCTTATAGTAAATTAGCTTCTGGATCAAAATCCTCAGCAAAAAAAAACCCAGACATTTTTTGTGCTGCAGAACATGGGTAGTGTTCAGTGAACATATCTTTAACCAAGCCTTAAAGCCTGCATTGTAATATATGCCCTACCTCTATGAAGTATGATATTTCAGCTTTATGTCTCTTATTCCTTAATATTTGCTACCCCCATTATATTTAATAACTCTGTACAAGCAAAATGTTATAAACAAATAACGATAAAAAGGGACCCAGCTCGTTACACTTTATTATCTTGTAATCCACTTTTCATGCAAGACCCCTACTGTGATTTTCAGACACTCCAGTCTAAAAAGATCCTACTAATTGCATTGTGTATAGTCACTATGTATAAGTAAACTTCTCATTAGATGGGGCTACAAAGCCTTTTCTTTGTGTTGGCTGCAATTAAAAAGGCTCCAGGCAACAAAGTTTTAAGATTTCAGGACAGAATATACATACTGACTCATTATGATAACTAGTTTAAAAAGTATTTCTTTGTCGTTTTCAATCTGTAGAAGTTTAGTGTCCTGCAAAGATTTATCATATCCATATTGTAACAAAAGACTCATATACTGTACATGACAAAGCCAAGCGTAGCTTTACGTAAGGTTCCTATGGATTATTTTAGACCTGTAGATGTTCTGGTGTCACGATCTGCTGCTGCCTCCTCTTAGCTTCTAGGGGAAAATACTTCCATAATAAGGCAAGCATTGGAATTTGGAGCTATTTTATGTGAATTCATAGAGAATATGTGAGATTCCTCTGTGTGATTCCACATGTAATTGGAGGCACAAAAAAGGATAATATGGGAATCTTATTGTGGGCCTTCATAGCATTGTGTGTATGAGTCCCAGGAGACATTAATGTAACAATCTTTAATATTTTTCAATATGCAATAAGTATATTCTGATTTCCAACCAATTTTTTTCTCATGTATATACTGTATATTTCCATCTATGTACAAATATGTCAGGAAATCTTGACTTTTTTTTAATAAGTTTGTCACTTAAGGCCTGAAGAGCAGGTAAACAAAAAATAGTTAGACCACCCTCAATAGAAGGGAAATCTGTTAGGCAATGAGGAGAGTTCCTTCTTAGAGACCAAATGTTTTCCTTTTGTGAAATCTTATACAGGAGTAAATTGTGGAGAGTGGGTGGGGGATGAACCAACTGTAGTGTGTTATACAACAGCTTTGCGTTAGATGTTAGACAAACACAAAAAAGTTAAAATCTACATCCTAATCTGCAGCTCATTGATGTACCCACTTAGAATAAAACATCAAATTATATAAAAACATCTACATTTTTCTCAGACTGGAATAAGTCCCAACATAAAATCCATTTTCCAC
Source organism: Engystomops pustulosus (assembly GCA_019512145.1). Taxonomy (NCBI): domain Eukaryota; kingdom Metazoa; phylum Chordata; class Amphibia; order Anura; family Leptodactylidae; genus Engystomops; species Engystomops pustulosus. Next base: position 117,403,396 of record CM033641.1, read on the forward strand.
TGTTACTCACCACCTCCCCCAACCCCTGAAACAAAGGTTGTCTTAGCTAAAACTCTATATTGTGAATTGCAAAAGCTTGTGTTTACCAATCACCTGGGGTGACTACTTACAAAAGACAGGCAATATTTTCAGATGCCCCCCCTGGTCTAGATCCTCTTCCCTTTTAACTCAGTGTGATTAAAATGACGCATAGGGAAAGAAAACGAAGGGAAACTGTGGAAAAGAAAACTTCCCAGCAAGACTTTTCTAGTACTATTGCATGCTGTTTGTTTTTTGTTACCAGTATATAATGCCATGTAAACACCTTCAAAACTCATTAGTTGCTCATTCACATTGCAAAAAGCCCAAAACTAATGTACATTGGCAATTTCAACTGCCCCTCCTTCTCACTATTGAACTATCGCCGTTGTAGTTAACAAGGATTGACAATTTTAGACTTCAATATTGGGTGTCCTTTATTAGATCAAAAAGTAAAAGTAAGCCAAATGAATGATTGACCAATTGCTCTCATCAGTGTGACAAGTTTTATTTATAATGCATGACCGTTTTACCGGTTTCCAATTTCAGCCTACAAATGGAAATTTAAAGACAATTTGAAGTGAAACAATTGGTCCCAGTATGCACATAGCTTAGAGCAAAAGCTAACGCAAATGTCTAAAGTAAAACAAATTATGATACAGTGATACAATCAGCAGGCTGAATTAACAACTAATTAGAGCAATAATCCATTTAACAGTTTGGAATTCGGATGAATTTTCTTATGTGTTAAAAGATACCCATTTGAAACTAAACTAGTTGTGGATTCTGCCCATCTATGTGGATTCCCAAATGTCTTGCAGCAGCAATAGATACCACTGAATCTCTAAAATTGCAGCACATCTTATAGCAATATATCATGATCCATGTAATAATCTATAATAGTGCAAAGTGTTCCCAGAAAAGGAATTTCTTGTAAGAAAGTACACATAAAATAAGAGCTCAGTGCAGCTTTCCCCTCGCATGTTTTTCTGAGACCTATCATCCACTTTGTTGCAAGGAGTTGCCACTTTCCCTCTAGATACAGAGCTCTCAAAAAAAACTCCTTTGAATAGTGAATTGACAATTTGCGTTTTAAGTTTCACCTGCTAGACTTCTTTATGCAGAACAATCTCAGGAGGAGCAAAGTCATACCACAGGATTCTGAGGTACCTGCATGAGACTTGATGAAATTCTGTGTTTATTGGGATAACAAATAGATTTTTCAAAGTTTCAGTGTTGATTTATCAGTTCTGTGATACTTCACCATTGGATACTGTTTTCTTGTTTTAACCCAACCCTAACCAGGTATATTGCTTGGTATTGTGCCAGGAAACCAGTCTATCTAATGAATTTAGATTAAAAATGAAAACACTTATCTACTAAACCTGAATATTGTTGACTTTGTCCCCATTGGAAAACTAAGTAGATCCAAAATCAAATATTTTTATAACTGTTACATAACAAAAATAAGTCATGATGGGAATAAAGTCATGCTTGGTGTTTAGGGAGCTGCGCTTCAAGATAGCAAAAAGAGGTATTGTTTTCCTTGTCCCATCCCAGAAAACATATTTGCATATTTCCCAGAATCCCCTAGTGGAGCATGAATGGCTATAAGTCTTCACACCTCTATAAGGTGGCCTTAAAGGACACCTGTCATCAGGTCGCTGCCACTAGTCCTGTCACCTCTACCTGTTGGAGAAGCTCACAAGGATCCCATCCCAGCCTTTATCTAGTTATTTCATACATTATTCATTGTAAAATCATCTATTCTTTATTATGTAAGTGAGGCTGGTCACATGATCAGAGGCAGTGATGTCACCCCTGTTACCCCTCCCCCTCCTCCCCCTGCTCATGTCTGTGTGTAATGTATAGTAAAGCATGGCTAGTGTGTGTGCTGCATCTGCTGACATACTGCATCCTCCTAATACACAGGTGAGAGACACAGACATCAGCTACACATGAATCTGACATGTTCTGCTGTAACATGGCTGCCTGGAGCTGCTGTATCTCTCCTAAACACACACATATGCACACACAGGCTGCAGGGGGCGTGGCCACCAGCACCAGGAAGCACATCATTATACAGCCTCACATCATTATACAGGCTGTCAGTCAAGCACTGGGGGTGTGGCTGTGCCTCCCACTCATGAATAAGGTGGACAGCTTGAATATGCTAATGTTTCATTGGACATTTCACAGGTCATTTGCCTACAGGTTTAGGACCTCATTGCTTAGGTTTACAGGCATGTAGATGGACAATGAAGGGATAGAGGCAATGTTCTCTAATGGCAGTTTATGAAAATATATTTAGTTTAGGGGGGTTATTTTGCATGACGGGTTCTCTTTAATTGGCAAAGTCTCCGTAAGGAGAACTCTTACTTCCTGACCCAAATCCATTTCCAGCAAACTGCAGGTCAGAAAAACAAAAAGTAAGTAAACAATGAAGGGTCAGTATGTTGTCACACATAGCATACTGAAAAAAACAGATATGTAAATAATCCTGAAGATGTGTTATCTTAATATGTATATCACATGATCCCAACAAATCAAAACACTCCATTTTCATGGAGGGCACACTTTCTTAGTATAGATACATGGGCTGTCCATGTAATACATGGTTGTATCAGGTTGACTATAGTGAGGGTCATGCTCTTCTGCAGCTTTTCTGCTGTGACTATAGAAAAGGCTAAACTAAATTATGACCTTCCTCTAAGGTTGGCTTACAAAGATATATTTCTTCACTGCGGGTCACTCACAAGTCATGACCCCATATTAGCCCTCTGGGCAGCAGCTGACTCATGACAGACCAAATGAACAGATTTTGGAACTGATGGTTCAAAGTCAGAACACAAGTCAAAGGTCATAAGAAACAGAGCTGGTCAGGAGCAAACTTAGTAAGAAAGGCAAATAATGAACTTCACATATGCTTGCTGAAAGCATAAAATAGTACATCCAATCAACAAATCTACACTCAATATCTGACTATGCATGGTCTAAAAAAGTTTTCCCATATATGCAATGCAGGATACTAGGTGTAGTTCTGTGCTGTTCATAGATTCCTTGATATATATATATATATATATATATATATATATATAAAATACAGTATTTCTGATGCCTACACACATGTATGAGGAGTGTAGGGCTGGAGAGACTTGAAGGGATATATCAAACTTGGATGCTTTGAGCAGCTATTGGGCCCTCAGGAGCCTAAAGCCACAGATGGCTGCTTTTTCACACACATTGCATACCATAAACCAAATGGAGCTCCTTATTCTTTTAAGGGGAAACTGGCTGAAATTGTGATATAGATACAATGGTTTATTACAACTGTTACTGGCAAGGTAAGATCTTTATAGTGGCTGTAACCAGAAAATCGCCTCTGGTGGAACCCCCTGTTGGATTATGGTGTGGGGCATTTTAGAGGCTAGAACTGAGCCTCCAAAATTAGGTAAAAATATGAGGGGCTGTGTGAGAAGAGTTGTAAACATGGTAGGCAGATGAGAAGAGACGAGGTTAAAGATAAATGTATTACCTTAAGTTACTAAGCACAAATGTATTACAACTAGAGATGAGCGAGCACTAAAATGCTCGGGTACACGTGTAAGGGTACCACGTCATGCTGGGTGGAGTGCAGAGTCTCCTGGCTTGTGATTGGCTCTGTTTCTGGCCGCCAAAAAGCAAAACGGCGGGAGCTGCCATTTTCTCGAGCGGGCGAAATACTCGTCCGAGCAACGAGCAGTTACGAGTACGCTAATGCTCGATCGAGCATCAAGCTCGGACGAGTATGTTCGCTCATCTCTAATTACAACAAAATGAAGAGAATTATGATTTGCCACTTTTTTACCATTTTGCCATAAAATTGGATTAAAAGTGATCAAAAGTTTGTACGGTTCCCATAATGCTAGCAATATACATATTTTAGCTCATCCCACATAAAACACCTTATTCAGGCCTGAACACAGAAGTATGTAAAATATATGGATGTCAGAATATTGCAAAACCACATTTTTTTCCAAAAGATTTTTATTTTGTTTTAAATGCCTAAAACCCTTAAAGAGAACCAATCCGGCAAATTAACCCCCTAAACAAAATATATTTCCATAAACTGGCATTAAAAAGCATTACCTCTATTCCTTCATTGTCCCTCTACATGTCTGTAAACTTAAGCAATGAGGTACTAAAGCTGTATGCAAATGACCTGTGAGTCATTATCATATTCAAGCTGTCCATCTTATTCATGAGTGGGAGGTACAGCCACACCCCCAGTGCTTGACTGACAGCCTGTATAATGGTGTGAGGTATAATGGTGTAATGGCTCCTCCATGTGCTTCCTGGTGCTGGCGCCCCCAGCAGCCTGTGTATGAGATACCTCCAGTGCATGACTGCCAGCCTGTGTAATGATGTGAGGTATAATGGTATAATGGCTCCTCCATGTGCTTCCTGGTGTTGGCGCCCCCTGCAGCCTGTGTGTGTATAGGAGAGATACAACAGCTCCAGGCAGCCATGTTATAGCAGAGCATGTCAGATTCATGTGTAGCTGATTTCTATGCCTCACACGTGTATGGGAGGAGAGAGCATGTCAACAGATAAAGCACAGACACTAGCAATGCTTTACTGTACGTTACACACAGACATGAGCAGAGGGATGAGAGTGGAGGGGTAAAAGGGGTGACATCACTGCCTCTGACCATGTGACCAGCCTCATTTTCATAATAAAGAAAAGATGATTTTAGAATGAGTGATGTAGGAATGGACTAGATAAAGGCTGGGATGGGATCCTTGTGAGCTGCTCCAACAGGTAGAGGTGAGATAAGTGACACAGACCTGATGAGAAGTGTCCTTTAAATTTATATGACAGAATTAACCCAAAAAATTAAGGGAAAGTGTCATCTGGACGACACAATGCAAGTTAAGAATGAAGAACATTACTGCATTTGTTGTCCCAAATGAATGGAAAGACAGACATGCGCTGCCTCTCCTTTCACTGTCTATGACACTGACCGAGATAGCCGGAGTGTGGTGCTGAACAATATCACCCAGCGCCATAGAGATGTATACAGCAGCAGGGCACATGTTGTACTGTTTATTTGCAGTACAACAAACCCCATTTTCGTGATTATTTGTAGTAATATAATTACTATTGACCAGGTTAGTCAGGGGTGGCTTTCTATAGTTTGGCAGCAATGAGGCTTAGTTAACCTCTGGCTGTAACACTTGCAAAATGACACCAAGATCTCCTGTTCTTGTTACATGACCTTCTGACCTGAGTTCTCAAAAGACACAGTGTTGTCCAGAACAGAATTACGACACGGCATCTTCTACTGTTATGAGATGGCAAGTTACCTTCCTCTCCAGGTTGATGATACAAGTCAGTAACATTCTCTGCCTCTCATAAGAAGTTAATCCAGTCACCTTCTCCATCACTTTAATAAATAATTGAAAGTTATGCTAGGATGTCCCCTTTTAACCATGACACGTTTCATGGACCAACCATAGTGCACTAGGGGAGAAGAAACCCCATGCATCCTCATGAAAGATTCCCATACCCTTGGACTTGGCTGGGAAGTGCAGGAAAAAGGGGAAATGTTTGGTAGTATCTTCTTTCTCAGAGCATGATAGTGTCAGGAATATGCATTCAGACTAACCAATCCTTATGTTTATACCCCCAATTTGCTGCCAGAAAAGAGTCAACCCCACACATACAAATCTTTTGTTTATTTAGCTATAAATTATTTAATAATTATTTGTTTCCAACAGAAATATTTAAAATCAGGCAAAAAGTAAAAAACTGCTTACCACCATCTATTCCCACTTTAGTTCTGTGCTTGGAGGAGATCCTGCCCCAACCAGGATTTGTCTCCTAATTATAGTAAAAAGAGATGGATCCAGAACCAGCAACCTAGCGGTAAAATCCAGGAATCTTTGTTGATGTCATCATGAGGATGAAACATAAGGAAACATCTCAGGGCGCACATAGCCATTGGCCATATGGTACTAATAGCTGTAGATCCCGGCATTGCCTGGGATAGTAAATAACTGCACTTAGTTATTACAAAATAGAATTGGTTAAAAAATTTATGAACATCTATCCATGCATCTATCTCTCCCTGTGTGTCACTCACTCACTCACTCTCCCTGCCTGTCTCTCATTTACTCTCGCTGTCTGTCTTTGTCACTCACTCTCCCCGCCTGTCTCTCTGTCACTCACTCTCCCCTCCTGTCTCTCTGTCACTCACTCTCCCCTCCTGTCTCTCTATCACTTACTCTCCCAGCCTGTCTCTCACTCTCCCCGCCTGTCTCTCTGTCAGTGACTCTCCCCATCTGTCTCTCATTTACACTCACTGTCTGTCTGTCTGTCTGTCTCTCGTTTACTCTTCCTGTCTGTCTCTCTGTCACTCACTCACTATCCCCGCCTGTTTCTCTGTCATTCACTCTCCCTGCCTGTCTCTCTGTCACTTACTCTCCCAGCCTGTCTCTCTCTCCCCCGTCTGTCTCTTTGTCACTGATTCTGCCCATCTATCTCTCACTTACACTCACTGGCTGTCTCTCTGTTGGTCACTCACTCTCCCTGCCTTTCTCACTATCCCCGTCTGTCTCTCTGTCACTCACTCTTACATAAGCTGTATTATACTCATTGCCTATAGTAACCAATCAAAGCTCAGAGCTCATATTAATGACTTGTAGCAACCAATCACAGCTCACGCTTCCAACTGCCACAGCAGCAGCAGCAGACAATGGCTCCTGTATATTGTGGTTATCATAATACCTCATATTACCTCACATATTACTTCACATCTTACCTCACATATAAGCTGTATTATATTCATTGCCTATAGTAACCTATCAAAGCTCAGAGCACATACTAATGACCTGTGGCAGAACAGCAACCAATCACGGCTCAGCTTCCAACTGCCACAGCAGCAGACAATGGCTTGTGTACATGGTGGGTAATAAGTGGATTTTGGAAAGCCTGGGGTGAAAATTTTGTCTCAAAACTCAAGTCTATGAGAGAGCGGCTGTGCAAAATTTGGTGACTGTAAAAAGCTACGGGGAAGATTCCTATAGTGGGCGGACATACATACATACATACATACACGCACACACTCAGCTTTATAAAGCAGATGTGTGTACTGACATGTGACTAAGGATGTTCCAATGTTTTGACCTAACCTCAATAAAGATTCCTGGATTCACTAGCCTGCCGATGCTGGATCCATTGTTTTCCACTATAACTTGGATATTTAAAATGACAGAATATAACAAATAAAAGTATTGTACATACAGTTAATATTTGAACCTTTGCACCTGTTTTCCTCATGACCGGGTACAATGATGATCTGATTTACATTCTACTTCCTATTTTCCTAGTTCTCACAGCATTGAATTCATAAAATGCACAATCACCGATCTACATCCTGTTCATCTGGCCTTGGCATCAACAGGATGCTGTATGTATTCAGCGGGTGGATGTTTGCATACTATATTGAAGTCACCACATAGAAGCTAGGTGTGCCTTGGCTGCATTTATTTTTTCTGTACCAAGAACCATTTGAGGACTTGTTTTCTGCAGATACTTCTTATGGCATCTGTTCCATCTAATGTACTGAAAAGCTTTGAATTATCTTTGTTTTACAACTTTCACTGTGCAGGCCAAATCATAGTTTATACGGATGAAAAAAGACACATGTCCATCAAGTTCAACCAAGGAAGGGAAGGGATTGGATGAGGAAGGGATTTAGGGGAAACAATTCTATATAACATAACCATCAATGTTATTTAGGTGTAAAAAGGCATCTAGACCCTTCTTAAAGTATTCTAACACCTTTAACAATTTTCTACTTTGATGCATGGAGATCCTTAAGGTGTCACCAGAGCTTGCTGCAGCTTCATAGGCTATGCAGAAGCACTTCCTCCCTCCCACTGTGTGCTGTAACTTCCTCAGCAGCAGTGAGATTACATCATGGGGAGGGAGGGGGAAGTGCCGAAGGAGCAGAATTGGAGTGGAGACAGTGTAACAGCTTGTGAAGCTGTAGGACTGAGGTGCTCTGGTAACGCTTCCAGAGCTCTTCGGGCTCATAAGCGTAATTTTGCAAGTTAATTTTAAAAGGATGGAGGTCATGGATAACAAATATAAGAAAATTACCACAGTCAAACAGACTGGATCTATGAGTAAATGCCCATGATGTTAAATGAGGTTTATTATGCACTATACTGATGGTAGATTTCTACTAATTTTCCACTAATTCTTAAATCAATCCTGAAGGAAATGAACACTGTATAGGACACTTTATAGGTTTTCCAAAAATGCCTTTTTCCATTATTAAAAATCTGCTATTTTAGAAAAATCGTATCATAGTCTATCTATGTATTTATCATCTCCTATCTTATATTTATTTATCTGTATATTTCCTATTTATCTGTAATCTATTTCACATCAATCTTTCATCTTCTATTTATCTACCTTGGGGGATATTTATCGTATGATAGCCCCGCCGCTGCAAATTCGCAGCCCGATACATGAAGCGGCTTCTGCCTCTTCATGTATTGGGCTGCCAGCTGCGCAGCGTCTATCCTACGCCAGGCGGGGCCTGGCGTAGAAAAAAACGCAACCGGCGACTTTTCACGTATGAAAAGTTGCCGGCAGCAGCGAGTGCGCAGACGCGAGGACAGTAACGCCCCGCGCCGGCCCACTCCCGTCCGGTCGCGCCCCCCGCTCGGACGGCCGCGCCGCCCCTTCACGCCCCACTGGCGTGAAGGTGGCGGATTGGGGAAAATAATCGCAAAAGCTAGCAATAAGCTAGCATTTGCGATTATTTCAGGGCCTCTGCGCCACTGGCGGTGCGCAGAGGTCCTGATAAATATCCCCCCTTGTGTCTATCTTTCTAGAAGCTATCTACAGAAAGTAAGTTTATAATTGTAATACTGGCTATCACATATTTTTGGCCATACTTTGTAAGGCTGCATTCACACGACCGTATTTTTACCGGGTTATATACGGCCACATTAATTTCAAAGGACAATACTTCCGGCCATATATATTGTTGTTGTTAAGACCGTTCCGTACAATACCGGTAGATGAAGAGATTGTAACCACGTATTAAGGAATTGCGATTTTGATAATTTTCTTTAATAAATCATGTCAGGTCACCACAGGTTACAGCTATCTCATCATCCATACAGACACGTGCAGTCTTTATCTGATTTTCCCACCACTCCCTTATTGTAGAGGGCCTGCGTTCTCAGGACAGCATAATGTTTACATTGTTTGCAGTCACACGGCATAGCTTCACGGTGTAACAAGTTGTCATTTTTTTCCTCATTCTGAAGCTGTTGGGGATGAAGTCTTGCACAGGTTTGTTTACAGGACAGGACGTGTAACACTGCCCTTCTTGTGACAGTGAACGTTCGGGTTGTCTGGCAGTTATGGGCGTGTTAGGACAGTGTTGATAAAAGTAAACTTGAAGAATGCTAAACTGCCACAAATTGCTGTGAATCCGTACTGAAGACTATTCCCAGCAAGACTCTCAGAGAACAAGGTTTATCCCTCATTCCCTGTGGGGTTAGTTTTATGGTGGGTAAAACAAGCATGGAAAATAAATAAAAAGAATTGATGAGCCATGAAATGACAAGACTAGAGTCTACTGGACTATTACATAGATCATCACAGCAAAAGGAACTGCGGAAAGAAATGCTAAGATACTAAAGCAGCTTGTATCATATATATGTCTTCTTCAGTGATAATAGGTTATAGATCCCAATCAAGCACAAGATTTCAATAAAGGAACTTTGTAAAGCAGAAACTGTGGTGTAGATTTAGCAATGAGTTTAGGTCTTAACTTGCACCAAAAAATCAGTCTAAAATTAAAGAAACGGTCTAAAAATCGATTGTAATTGGACTACATTTATATCAAGGGCTTTAGACAGTTTTTAATATTTTTATGACTAGAATTATAAAAGTGCTGTATCCTAATGTGAGGAAAGGGCTGTGTATCAAAATAAGCAAATGAAAAAGAACTTGTACTGATGAGCAGACCCAGTGAGGTTCAGGTCCAGCATTTAGGCACACATGTGCCATCAGCATTTAAATGCCCCCAGTGGCTTTGCCGCTGGCATTTTAACAGTTAACACTAGCAATTAGTGTTCCAGTTAGGGGGCCTGAACCTGCAATGTTTGGTGCGGATCTGAACACTGCATGGTTGGGTCCGCTTATCACTAGTCACTTGTTTGGTATAAACAAAACTGACTAACAGAATGTACAAAGTAAGACTAAGGCTGCATTCACACTACAGTATGGGGGACGTATATACGGCCGACGTATATATGCGGCCGATATACGTCCCCCATACACTTCTATGGGCTTGCGGCACGTGCGGCACCGTACCGCTCCGTAGCCCGGGAAAAGATAGGACATGTCCTATCTTTTCCCGTATTACGGTGCCGTGCTCCATAACTTGCTATGGAGAGGGGCGGGGGTGAAAGACGCTCACCTCCTCCTCCTCTCCCCGCTCTGCCGTGTGCCCACAGTGCTACGGTGCGGCGGGCTCACGGCAGTGTGAATGTAGCCTAAGCTGTATTATACTACACATGGGGGGGACATTAATCATACTGGGGCAAATTTATGAACAACAGTGCAAACTGCACTAAATGCAATTTGCCTGTGAAGTGTGCAGGGTGTGCCAGAATTAAAGTCAGGATTTCTCAGACAGAGTGCCCCACTCTTTTTTTGATGTACCTTTAACATGGGGAGTGCGACACAATACTGTCTTATTTTGAATGTTAAATCTGGCGCACGGTCTGACTGAGCACCAGAACGCCCTCTAATTTGCATGCGACACAAATGTGGCACAGACACTTCTTAAATACCTGTACAAGCAGTTTGCACTAAAAAGAAAAGTCCAACAGAAAACTGGGGCACGGGCCTTAGTAAATTTGCCTAATTTGTCACAAATTATTCCCCTACAAAGTAGATCTCATTTGGGACCAATAAGAAAGCAAGAATGAGAAAAGCTGACAGAAAATTCCTAGCTTTGTATAAAAAAAGTAAATGCGTGTTCAATTTCCAGACGAAGGGGGTCATTTATCTTAGTCTGATGCACCTTTTTTGGTTGTATTTTAGTGACTTTATGAGCGCATTGGGGTATTTGCGCAATTTTCTTGCGCCTAGCAGTTTGCCAGACTTTGCACCTAATTTGTCTTTGTATTTTGCCTGCTTCCAGATGTTTGTGCCTTATTTAAAGGGAACCTGTCACCAGCAGACCTATTTTTAGCACTTCCCCCAGTCCCCACAGAGCATAGTACATACTCTGCCAAAGTGTTTTTGTATTAAAAATTGGTTTTACAGAAAAAAATGTTATATTGTACCTTTCATTAGCATCTGGGAAACTGCTACTCCATGTGACCTTTTCAAATATATGAAAACGCCCATCACTTGGCTTAGCGACGCCCCTGCTCCTCTACAGCCAATCCCGAGTGTGGGGAGTTATTCATATATTTGAAAAGGACACATGGAGTAGCAGTTTCCCAAGGGTGGGGGGGGAACTACTCCTTTCCAGCCCCTCCTAGTGGTTGACTGCCTAGTCACACAGCAGATGCTAATGACAGGTACAAAATAATTGCACAATGACACACCAGTCCTGACCATGCTTAGGATAAGCAATGGTATGATTTGTGCAATAAAATTCCGTCCCTTTTTAAAATTTGTGCCTAATAAGGCATTAAATGAGTCACTGCCATTTTTGTTATAATGTATAGGAAATGGATACTGCTATTATTATATTTTTATATTTACATTGACAATAATCCTACTCAATAATATGACGTCCTATAGAAATGATGAAGTAGTTACATGAGGCCATTTTAATGGTAAGATGCTGAAATATTGTTTGTTGCAAAGAGATCATTTTTAAATTGGGAAGCATTTTTTCATGTGCTCCTGCTCAGAGCAGGTGAGTTGTTGCTTTATTTTTGGTAACTTTTTATGCACAAAATAAAGATAGATGGTGGGCAAACATCTGTAGAATGCTCATTCACTATGTCAAACCAGGCGCAGGGACTTAAAACCACTACCTGATGAATTTTAGCCTGCACCTGCAAAAGTTGCAAATTAGAGACAAATCTATTAACTGCACCACAAAAAATTGCAAAAAAATGCCAGAAATGACCCCCAAAAATTATACATTTTCCCAATGCAGTACATTTTCCCAATTTGGCGCAGTATAAGACTGGGTAGTCTATCTCTGCATTGTCTTACTTTTAGACATTTTTGATTATCTGCCCCATTGCCTCTAAAGGAGTTATGACATTTGTAGTAACACTTTGCAGACATCAGCACCATCTAAACAAAACCTTAACATAAGTTGGGATAGAACAACGAAACATAGATATTACACAAGAAAGAATAGCCTAAGGTCTCTTTGTGATGAATGAACTGTCAGATTGGTATTAGGTTTCTTACACCTTTTTTCCACATATCTGTATTGTTAAACTTTGGAAATGTAATTCCGTCTCATAAATCTTCCTAGACTTACAAGACTTTCTAAAGAGACATTTTATATGTGTTGTATCCCTTACATTTTATAAGATTTTTTTTTAAAAATGTGACTTTGATGTAAAAGCTCTGAAGAATTGGTTATCAAGACTATCCTTACCTATGGTATTATCATTTGGTTTGACATGATAATGCTGTAATATAAACACAGGTTGAGGAGACTGGATTTCCATGAAAAAAAGGATGTTGCATTTTAGCCAACATTTACCTGTTCATTAACAAGCTGCAGTGTAATCAACCCACTAGGCCACTTCAATATTTAGACTTTAGGTTACTCCTAAGTGTTTTCCAAGTAAAAGTGTTTGTTTTCACCCTTTAACTCCTTCCCGACATTTGACATACTATTACTGCATGGCGGGAGGTGCGTTCCCGCAATATGCAGTAATAATATGTCAAACTTCTGGCGCCTGCTCCTGAACGGAGCTGGCGCCAGAAGCGGCGGGTGTCGGCTATATATTATAGCTGACACCCACCTCTTACAGATTTCTCCGATCGCGGTGTTAACCCCTGTCAGGGGCATTTAACTGGAATCAGACCACCCCCCCCACAGCGCTTACCGGGGGGTCCGTGGCTCCGATCGCAACCCGGGGACTGCCAGTGCCCGGGGCTGCGCGATCTGCTTCCGGGGAGCCGGGTCCTGCCTTCCTACAACTGTATTACACTGTATTAGGTGAATCCCTTGTTCAAGCTAACCTGTAAAAGTAAAGAAAAAAAGTTAAAAACACTAAAAAAAAACCACACTTTTTAATAAAAAGAAATAATTAAATAAAGTTAAAGTCCCCTAAACACAAACATTCCCTATACACATCTAATAAAGTAAAAAACTTCCACTAAAAAAATCACCAAAACCTCCCACATATTTGGCATCGCCGCGTCCGTAACAATCTGTACAATAGGTCAGAAACATTATTGGACCCGTACGGTAAACACCTTAAAACCCGAAAAACTCGCCAAAAATGTAAATTTTCATAAAGTCCCTTCACAAAAATGTTCCAAAAAGTGATAAAAAAAAGTGTCAACCAAATAATATTAAAGTTATATCTCCGAAAACAATGGCGATGCAAAAACAAATACATTTTCTTTATATTCGTTTTTTTTTCCTGTAAAATTGTAAAATATATAAAAAACTATAAAAACGAGGTATCACCGTAATCGTAGTGATCTATAAAATAAAAATATTATAGTATTTTTAGTGTACGGTGTACGACCCCCAGAATATAAAAAAAAAAAGAAACCGATAAATTGACAATTTTCTTTTCCTCCATACATTAAAGAGTTAATAAATCAAAAAGCTACAGACCAACTGAAATGAAGTATTTGTAAAGTGCATCTCATGTCGCAAAAAATAAGCCCTTATATCTCCAAATTGCCAAAAAAATTAAGATTGTATAGTCATTATAAAGTGACAATGCATAATCTGCTCTGAATGGCGCACCTCCCCCCTCAATGTCCTGGCATGTGCCCATACAGCAGGTTACCACCACATATGGGGTATTGTTATACATGGGAGAGATTGAGTATCAAATTTTGTGGAGTGTTTTGGTATTTTATCCCCTGAGAATTTGTACATTTTATGAAAAACACATTCATTTAGCCAAAAAAATTTAATTTCGAAATTGAATCCGATTTTTTTTTAACCTCTGTAAACCAATTAAAGGGTTAACAAACTTCATAAAAGTTGTTTTACGTTGTTTACGTTGAGGGGTGTAGTTTCTATAATGGAGTAATTTATGGGGCTTTACTTTTATTTAGGCCTTTCAAAGTGACTTCAAACCTGAGCAGGTCCTTCAATAGCAGGATGTTGCTTTTTTATGAAAATGTGAAAAATTGCACCTGACTTTCAAAGCCCCATAACATCTTACAAAAATGATAGTATGTATAAAAAACCACGGAGGCATAAAGTAGACCATCGGTGAATGTTAGTTATTACATTTTTTGGTGTTATGACTCATGTGTGGAAAAAGTAGGACATTTTGAATTTCAAAAATTGCGAATTTTTCCAAATTTTTACCAAATATCTGATTTTCTTATAAATAAATGCAAAACATACCACCAAAAATTTTTTAACTAACATGAAGTACAATGTGTCACGAGAAAACAATTTCAAAATCCCGTGGATATGTTAAAGTGTTCCAAAGTTATAACCATTTATAGTGACACAGGGCAGATTTGAAAAAATGGGCCGTGTCAGGAAGGTGAAAAGTGGCTTCGGCGTTAAATGGAATCTGTCACCACATTTTCACAAATACAGCTAGTGACAGGCACCCATAGAGCCCTATTAACTAACTGACACACTAAAAATAGTTTCTCTTACATTCCCATAAATCAACTTTATCTTATGTTACCTGGCATCAGAGGGCGTGTCCTGCTTAGCTGGATCCTCCCATCTACTCCTCTCCATGTCCCATGCCTCTTCTAAGTATGTCATGTGACCAGGCCATCTAAAGGTTCTGTTACATTTGCAATGTCTACTCAATGTATGTATCTGATCATGGGAAATCACAGCATGCCACTGTGCATGCTCAGTGTGTTGAAGTCTGGTCCGGAGGCAGGACCCAATTCGTGGAGCAGATTGCGGAGCAGATGGCGCAGCCCTGGGGCAATGGTAGAGTCTGGGACTGCCATCGGAACGACGGACCCCTCGGTAAGTGCCGTGTGGGTTCCATATAACCACACATGGCCCTTCCTCCAATTGCAGGTGTTAGCGGCGGGTGTCGGATATAATATACAGCCGACATCGGCACTTTCTGGCACCGGTGCCGTTCGGCAGCCGATGCCAGAAGCAGGACGTAGTACTACATCACGATGGGTAAGTCTCTGCCACCTGTGACATAGTACTATATCGAATATCAATAAGGGGTTAAAATATAATTCCCAGGGATTTTTAAAAACAACAAACATATACAAATTACCCCCCTCTGGTGGTCTGGTGCTGACATGTGAGTCATATGAGTCATGCTCTTTTGGAGGAGGTTTTTTCAGAGTGAAAGAAGAGAAGCATTTTCCACAGGAGGGGCGGGAGACTCGGCCCTGTGATGACCACGCCCAGGGGACACAGCAGGCAGGGAGCCAGGTTAAGTTTAAAGTTATCTTTTGATCAACAAATGAGAGAATTTTTATGCTATTAATTGAATATGCTATTAATTGTCTGTGGGGGCATGGAGGAGGCCACAAAATGGTCTCTGGTGACAGGTTCCCTTTTAGATTAGTGACATAAATTAAAATAAACTGTATGTAACAATATTTGTTTTACATATAGCTAGGCTAAACTGAATGGTGACCCTAACACATTTGACCTGACAGATTTGGGCTGCACCCCTGTTTAGGGTTCTGGACTTCGAGTAGTGCCAGTGTAGGGAATATGAACATCTGATACAAAAACCCATAATGCTTTAAATAAATGAATACAACAAAACTCAATGTCATTAATCACAAAATTAAGCTTAAATGTTTGATTTTATGATTCACAAAATTTTATGGCCTCTCTAAAGTATGCAGAGTTATCACCAAGATGGCCACCACTGGAAAATACAAGTCCCATCACCACAACACAGGCCATGGTGGATGCGCTGCAACCAACCGACTTCAGCCAAACCTAGTGGTGATCACATGACCTACCCAGGCAGGTGCAGGACATGTGATGTGGACATGTGACCAGTGCCTATCTTCTGTCCTGTGTCTTCTCCGGATGGAGAAAATCAATGGACTGATTAAAGGGCCAGTAGCCCTTCATTACAGTCTATGTCAACAGTAGTTTTCTGCGAAAAATATTAAATAACAACTAATTACATATTAGCTTATATTTTAAGGACCCATATTTATATGAATTATGCTGATAAATACCCCTTTAAGTAAAGAGTAGTCAGGAGCAATAGCACAAGATTGTTGATTGGACTAATAAAGGTCTTAACAGAAGCACAACAAGGAAGGCACAATTGAAGGGAAGTCAGGAACAGCAAGTAATAATATAGGATATGCATGCATGACTTTGGCACATTAACCCCTCATCGGCTGAGCCCTGTTTGTATACACTGCGCTAGGTGTTGTTTTTTCGCACCCGATTTTAGCAGTGATTTTTACTGTGATGTTATTTTCTGGGGCCCGACCTCAAAGGGAATCTGTCACTGCTCTTTGAAAAAACTGAGCATTAGCCAGGTTCCCATAAAGCCTTATATGCCTAAGGGCACTCTTTTTTTGACTAAGTTGATAGGTGGTCACAAGTGGAGAAAATGAACTTTGATTCTCTGTCTGGTAACCAGGCAGAGAATCCAGCGAGTCGGACTGGGCGTATACTCACGCTTGAGTCTAGCAGCTGCCTCCCCAGCATGTCATTGGTTCCTCCTCTTTCCACTTCTCTTTCCGATATCTCGCCTGGATGTCTCGACGAATTCCAATATCTCACTTTTCAACGAATTCTCCCGCATGCGTATCAGCTGTATGGATGGAGCAGATCTGTGGAGCAGATGGAGCAGGGATATTTTAATTGGTGTAAAATATATTTTTCCTTTTTTGGAAGCCTAAATCTGGGGTGTATCCTACAGTAAGAAGGGTCTTATAGTCCTAAAAATACGGTATTTGGCGCACTGTAAGAAGAACAAATGAGTGTTAGAAATGTCAAACCTCATTAATGAAGGGGTTTAGAAGTTGGTAGACTTGCTTTTTATTGGTCCAATTTTGCACCAAAAATGTGCCGAAAAAGTGCAGAGAAATCAGAAGTGCAATAAAAGTATTGGAATTGAAGAGTTGCGCCAAAATTGAGTGACAAATAAACAAAAGGCGTGAGTGTTGGAAAAGAAGCTAAATTGTGGTGCCTACCTGTATTTAATATGACTTACTTGGAGCAGTAAAAAAAAAAGGCCCCCCAAAAAAACTGGCGCAAAGCCAATAATAAATATCCCACCGCTAGGTGTTTTTTGTAAAATGCAACAAACACCAACCGCCAACAGCCGCAAAACAAGTCAATTTGCCAACCCTGCTCATCAGTCCAGTCATGTGTAGCAGCAACTTTCTACACCATCACACTTTACTTTTCATATTGGCTGTTGTGCATAATACAGCTTTATTTTACTACTGTAGTTACCTTACCAGGCACCAGCACAGCCAATATCAAATGTGCCAGAAGTCAGAAGAACCCTGTATATCTGATATAGTTGACCTATCCTAAGGACGCAATATTGAAATGGTCAGAATCGAACAGTCTTGACTTTGAAAATCATTTCAAAGTAATTTCTCCAAAAGACTAATAGAACAGTGCTGTTTAAGTGGCTCCTTCATTCACATTGGTCAATCTACAATAAAAATTGCTCCTTGTCAGAATGATGGGCCACTTCCTTCCCCAGCTGGTTCCTGTTTATTAGCTTTAAAACCCCCCAGGTTAATTCCACTCATTATGTTATGCTTCATGTATGACGTCATCTGCTATTCTTGTGTTGACACGATTATAACCCAGTTCACTAATTTTTCCTTAACACAGAAAAGCAGTCCAATATATCTCCAATATTTGGCCCATACAATATAAAGCATACTCCATATTGTATATTACAGCCCTGGTGAGATTATTCTGAAACTCCTAAAAAAGTCTTTGAACATGTTATAATTGTGGATGTGACAAATACTTGTGGATGTTCTAGATCCAACTTTCCTTCCAAAAATTTTTAAGGGGTAAGAATTGTACAATGCAGAGTTTGCAGTTCATACTGTTCATAAAGAACCAGTATGGAGACCACAAGCAATTTTTGTAGTGGTGAGTACAGAGTTTATTGTTTTTGTTTCATTAAGGGGGCGATTGCTGCCATTCCTTAAGGGGGTCTCTGTTGCTATTTCTTAAGGGCGTCTCTGGTGTCATTTCTAAAAGGGAGTCTCTTCTGCCATTTCTTAAGGGGGTCTCTGCAGCCATTTCTTAAGTGGGTCTCTGCAGCCATTTCTTAAGGGGGCCTCTGCTGCCATTTCTTAAGGGGGCCTCTGCTGCCATCTCAATAAGGAGGCCTCTGCGGCCATATCATTAAGGGGGCCCCTGCTGCCATCTCATTAAAGGGGCCTCTGCTGTCATCTCATTAAGGGGGTGACTGCTGCCATCTCATTAAATGGGCCCCTGCTGCCATCTCAATAAGGGGGCCTCTGCTGCCATATCATTAAGAGGGCCCCTGCTGTCATATCATTAAGGGGGCCTCTACTGCCATCTCATTAAGGGGGCCTCTGCTGTCATCTCATTAAGGGGGCCTCTGCTGTCATCTCATTAAGGGGGTGACTGCTGCCAACTCATTAATGGGGCGACTGCTGCCATCTCATTAATGGGATGACTGCTTCCATCTGATTAAGGGGGCGACTACTGCCATTTTATAAAGGGTGCGACTGCTGCCATTTCTTTATGGGGGCAACTGCTGCCATTTCATTAAGGGGGCTGCTGTGAGCATATCATTAAGGTAGTCTCTGCAGATATTTCATGAAGGAGGTCTCTGTGGACATTTCATTAAGGGAGCTGCTGTGGACATTTCTTTAATAAGAGCTGCTGGAATAAGTATAAGGTCTATAAGGAGGTTCTATGAGTATAGTTCTGTGTTGCATATATGTGTATTCTCAAGTGTAATGTACGGGACAGGGGTGGTAGTTAGAGTTTAGGTATATGGGAACCTCGATCCAAAGTTCGTACCAGGGCCCAGTAGAGTCTTGTTACGCCACTGCCCACTGGTAACACCGGCGATCCTGTGGATGTGGCCTCAATTGTTCCGTGAGAAAACACATTTAACCTTGTCCATTGTGTGTTTTTTAACGAAGAAGAGGCAAAATTTCATGGGAAACTACAGTGTTATTCCGTAGCTGGTTCTTAGTTCTTACATGCTCTAATGCTTTTTTATGGCTCAATGACAAAATGCATGTAGCCTGCATATTATACAAATTGTTTTGCCTGATGGAGAATAGATTATATGCAGCCTGTCTGCATGTAGATATACTGTATTTAGAGTACTATATATGTTAATATAGCTGTAAAATGTAGATGTCTAATTATCTTAATAAAACTGGTTTCTTATCTGTGCTTCCACACAACGCTGCCACAGTACAGAAAATAGTGAGCAGGTTTAGTCTATTGACTTTGGATGGTTAAATTTGGAATTGATTTCTGTTGATGCCGAATATATTATTCAGGATTTCAAAGAACAATTGATAGGGGATAAGACCTACAATCACATTATCTTATCATGCAGATGTACAAATATAAACAATCACTAATAAACTATAAAGTAAGATGGAAAAGTTTAAGGAATTATCTCTTAGATTTGCTTAGAATGCTGGTCATAGAATCCCTTTAACTGGATCAGGAACCACAATGTTATAGTAGTCATGGTGTGATAGGGGCTTTTGGAAGGAAAACAGAAACAAATACAAAAATGAAAACAAAGGTTAAAGAGGACCGGTTACCCTCAAAAACAGCACCAAAGTAAGCAGCTCCTAGTGCTAAAACAAACAGCAGTGTTACTCTGCTAGCGTTATCGGAAACCTCCGATAATGCTAACACTGCTGCGCTGTACACTGGAATCGCCGGGGAGGTGGGGCGCTGCCTCTTCCTCGGACCACCCCACCCTCTCCATAGGCCAGAGGTGACTGTCGCTGCAGTGCTTTACAAATCAAAGGGACATACACAAATATAATATTACATTACAGTACAAACTGCCCCACACACGCCTCCAGTAGAAATATAGGTAGTTCCAGAACATGCCTCCAGTATAAAGATAGGTAGCTCCAGCATATGCGCCCTATGAACAGGTAGCCCCAGCACATGCCCCAAGTACATAATTAGCCCCAGAACACTCACATCCGCAGAATATAGGTAGCCCCAGCATACTACCCCCCAGTATACAGCTAGCCCCAGCATACTCCCCCATCGAGTATACAGGTAGCCCCAGCACACTCCCCCCCCAAGAATACAGCTAGCCCCAGCAGACTACCCCTCTTCTCCCCCTCACCAGTATACAGGTAGCCCGAGCATTAGATTTCTAATGATGTATTGTTGTTGATATATTTGGAGAATTGTATAGTCTTTGTGGGGGATATTTATCAGGGTCTCTGTACCACAAATACAGGAAGCCCCAGAACACTACCCCTCTTCTCCCCCTCACCAGTATACAGGTAGCCCCAGCATTAGCTTTCTAATGATGTAATGTTGTTGACATATTTGGAGAACTTTATAGAGATATTTATCAGGGCCTCTGCACCACGTCAGTGGCCTAGAAGCACTGCAGTAATCGCAAATTCTAGCTTACTGCTTATTTTCCCCAATGTGCCACCTTTATGCCAGTGGGGCATGAAGGGATGTGAAGGGGGAGTGAGGGCGTTACTGTCCCTATGCCTACGCACTCACTGCTGCTGGCAAATTTTCACTGTGTTTATTTGTACACCAGACAGGGCCTGGCAAAGAGATAAACGCTGTGCAGGACCCTGACGTATACATAAAAAGTGCTGAAGCCTCTTCGTGTTTCGGGCTGTGCAAGAACCTCAGTGGGACTATCATACACCAGTGCAGATTTTTAACATATTATTGGCTTTGTTTTGCAGTGCTATTTAGATACATTCATTGAAATTCTTCCTTCATAAAGGGGTTTTCCACGAAGAAAAGTTAGGCCCTCTTATCCTATCAGTGATGAGACCCCCACAGATCACAAAATTAGGGGTCCAGTGGAGTCCCACCTACCTCCCTCAGACTCTGTCAGGCTAATGGAGCAGATGGCCGCACATGATCCTTCTGCTCCATTAATCTCCATGGAGCTAACGGAACTTGCCAAGCACTGCGCTCGGTGATCTCCGTCAGCCCCATAGATATTAATGGAGCAGAGCGGTCATGCGTGGCCGTCTGCTCAATTAGTTTGAGGGAGCAACGAGGGGTCCGATGATCCCTTGTTTTCGTGATCTGTGGGGGTCTCAGCGCTGAGACCCCGACGATCAGCAAGTATCCCATGGATAGGGCCTAACTTTTCATCGTGGGAAAACCCCATTAAAGGTCCACAGGCTTTGATGTAGCAATTGTGCATAACTCATGTACAATGTATGATCACATGAGATACAAATGTACTCAAACCTACGTTTATGCTTTTACTTAAATAATGTAAGCCAAGGTTAGTATCTTGATAATTTCATCGACATTGCCTGCAGCTATAACACTAGTCATAAGTTTGACCAACATGTGTAGACAAATTAACATTATAACGTCAATCTTAAAATGCTTGAGGCAGATTTATCTAATCCTTGGATCTTGTGGAACATGCTATAGATATCATTAAGGGGAATCTGTCATGCAGATTTAGGCCCACAAGCCACCACCATTTTTTTATACAGAATAGTGTC
The DNA here is from genome assembly GCA_019512145.1 of Engystomops pustulosus. Taxonomy (NCBI): domain Eukaryota; kingdom Metazoa; phylum Chordata; class Amphibia; order Anura; family Leptodactylidae; genus Engystomops; species Engystomops pustulosus. Next base: position 117,425,300 of record CM033641.1, read on the forward strand.
AGGATCACAATGATGTTTTTCTTTATTCTGGGAGATTTATTTTTACACAGAAATGGATGACCAGTAAGGAATCATGGGGAAGAGTCATACTTGGATTTCTCCCTCTGGCTAATTTAATGTCCTATAGTCCAGGTATATCAACACAATTCACAGCTGCTTTAAGATAACATATGATCATATACTTGTCCTATGGGACATTAGTTAAGAGGTTCAGGCCAGTGTGACTCCTTAGGTCATTTGTATGCAGTGTTCAAAGTTGTTTTTCTGTGAAATGTTGAATATTCAGCAATCCCATTGGAAGTTGTAAAGGGATTACCTCTGGGATCTAAAGGTATAGATGGGTACTTTACGGCACATCACTCCAGGCAAGTATGGTGCAGCTGGCCATAAGCAGTTCTATTATCTGCTTTGAAGCAGGAACAAGGACAAAATAAAACAATACCGAAATAATGTCATACCCTGTCTATACAATTCAGTAGTTCCTCACTACCAAGAAACTGTACCTACTATACAGTTATCCAAACACAGCAATTGGCAACTCACACAAGGTTTTCCCAGGAGAAGAGAGAATCATCATCTTGCGCACCTTCTGACTTTTTAAAACAAAGCCTCAGAGCTGCTGGTGATTGGCCCAACCCAATCTCTCCATACCGTAGCAGCCAACCCTAGGCTGGGTTGTGGCTTCCTAAAATGTGTAGCACAGGAACCCAGGTGGCACATACACACCATTTAAACTTTTCTCCTGGTCCTGTCACAAAGTACATCTTTGTGATCCTGTCACTGTCCTGATTAAGTGGTTAATAACAGCTTAATAACATGAGAACAGCTTCTCTTTAACACCTTACTATCCCAGGATGTGCATCTAATTAGAGGACAGATCATGTCTCAGGACAAACATGCACATGCTGGAGACTAGGCTGGTTCTTTTGATAGACCGGGCATTTTGAGATGCAGTGATACCTAACATGTATGTGATTTTTACTGTACTGGGGCACATTTACTTACCCAGTCCGGAGGAGATCCCGAAAGGGCATTGTCCAACTACAACGCACTGTGCCGCAACTCAAGAAGATCATGCGCCCGATTTCCTGTATGTGCCGATCAGGTCCGCTGGAGTTCACCATCTCATGTATGTAAGCTCATGGCTCGCGACACAATTTTTAAGTAAAATCCCGTGGCTTGTCCAAATCCATCGGAATGTCCGTCAGTCCGCCCCCTGATTTGTGTCGCATGAAAGCCGGCGCGTTTGCTACACAATCCAATCGCATGCAACACAATCACCTACTAAATACCTGTCCCAGCAGAGCGATCTCCGAAAACATTGGAAAACCCGAAGGAAATGCAGCAGTGGGACCTTTAGTGAATAAGTAGTGAATAGTATAAAAAAATTAAAATGAAAACAATGCAAAAAACATTTTGGTTCTTTGTGCCTTCCAAAACATTAAACTAAATAGAAATTGAAAAGATAGATGAAACCAAAAACTGTACCTAAAAATGAATCACACAAAAAATAATCCCTTGTGTAAGAATAAAAGTTATAGCTCTCCAGATAAGGCGCACATAAACATAAAGTTTTGGATAGTTCTAGTTCTTGAAAAAAACAAATAAGCTGTTTTTGTGCAAAAGCATTAAAACATAAAACATTTTTTACTGGTATCTCTATAATCATATGTTGAACATCACAGATAAATTTATAAAAAAAGAGTAAATACATGTTGTGCATTATGATAAATTTACCATACAAATTGCACTTTTGAAAAATACAACTCATTCTGAAAAAATACAAGTCAACATGTGCCTATTATGATAGAAGGATAAATAAGCTATGTCTTCTGGAAGGCGAAGATAGAAAAACGAATATAAATGCCGGGTCCTTAAGGCATTAAAGGCAAAACTTTTTTATAATTATTATTTCAAATGAGTGGCATATTAAATATTATGTAATACATGAACCAACAACCTAAGCTACCAGCACAAAAAATTGCCAGTTTATGAAGGTTTTGATATATTGGTATTTGAATATTTGCATTTCTTGTATTTATTATATAAACAGCAGTTTTATCTTACATTTAGCTCAATCATATAAAATTGTTAAATATATAAGTTGAAGCTTCTAATTCATAATTCTGAATTTTTGCCATGCCCCCCACCGATAATGTATTATTATTAGCACAAGTCTCCTAAAAAAGGGAAAAAACACCTCACAAGCCTAAACCCCCTGCAACTGTCCATACTATGAGCATGTCATCTTTACTACTGTCTAGGATAAAAAGACCTTAAATTCTATGAAAATTTTTCATTTACAATTCAGAAATTTGTAATAACGGGGTTTTCCTGTCTATTCATAACATATCCACAGAGTATGTCATAAATACATCATGTGACGGTCCAACCTCATCTTGTATCCTGGCAGTACAGAGTGATGGCCGCATGTGCCCTGCTCTCCATACTATTGAAAATAGCTAAGACTGTTTGCTCGGCTATTATTGGCTCTCCAGTAGGCTTAAATAGAATGTGTTGTGCATCTATCAGGTATTTATGATTTAGCCTGTGGATGTGTCATAAATACCTCAGATGCCTTATGACCTAATTGTAAACAATTACCAAAATACTATTGTACATCTTTATTTCTTATCAACTATACAGGCATAACAGTAATATAACATGTGGGAAGGACATTGCAACATTATAAACTAAAAGTATGAAAGAAAAATGCTTAGTCACCTGCTGACTTGCTCAATAATTTTTTGGACCATCATAGAGGTATTGCTTTGCCAAGTTGAAGAGGGAAGGGTAAAAAAAAATATTTTGTCTTACTAGATATAGATCAGTTGCTCCAGCTTCAGCTAGTTCCCTAAAATAGGGAAAGGACATTGTGAAAAGATAAGGGGAAACTGTTGATTTCATGGTACTCAGAGAAAAGATTCCTTTATATTTATTCCCTTTTAATTGTAATAGTAGACACAAAAAGATTTCTAGAATAGGAGGTTATTAAGAATTAGCAATTAATTCATTGCTATGATATAAAGTTTATTTTTCATCCTTTTTTGGTTTAGTGTTCCAGGAAAAAAAACATGGTAGGTGGTATCTTTAAAAGATAATGCACATGTATACCACAATACATATCAAAATGTCACTATATGTGTATTTCACAAATGATGTATCACTACTGGTGTCATTACTTATGTATTGTACACAAATAACTTTTGCTATTATGAAATTTGCATAATGTAACATACTATACTGTTGAGATCAGTTCCTATATATTTCAGTCTCTGTAACCATCACATTGCTTAACAAACTTTTCTGAATAGGAACCGCAATGTTGCTTTTTAGCACTCTGGGTGAATAAAGTACCTTCACATTCTTCTACTGAACTATTGTTGTGCTTCCATATTTTCAAATATATATACCTGAAGAAAGTTCCAAGCACCAAAGTTACAAACCCCAATATGGGGGGGGGGTTGCACACCAATTAGTGACCAGACAACTAAGATCCCTCCAAGATATCTGAAGAAAACAGCCCTCGGCACTCCCTGGGTTACGTACAAGAAGGTGAATTTGTAGGTACGTTGAAACAAGTATGTGATGTATGTGTAACTCCGGAAAAACTATTTTGGTCCCTTTGATAATTTGATTCTCTGAATTTTGTTTTGTCATGGACACATGGATTAACAGTAAAGCTTGATTGCAGACAACTTTGATAATTCTGTACGTAGCAGCCAGGGGCTAAAGCTCAATAAATCACCACCATCCAGAGGTCCGTCTGTAACTAGAAGTAGTCTGTAAGTTAAGTGCCCATAACTCTGGGACTGCTTGTATTATGAAAATATCATATTTTTAAAAACTTTTTTCAAAATTACCAAAACATGTGATCATGTTCTATTAAGTTAGCAAGGGTAACTTTTTTCAATATTCTCCAAAATTATTTTCTACATTTGCACAGAAGAAGCACTTTTTGAAACAAAAATGTTGTTGTGGCATGGCAATTACAATATTCATTTTTTAACAGGCTTTACATCAATTTAGAATTCAATGCATTACTGCAAAGTAAAAAAATTGCAAATGAGTCAAACAAAAATTGGCAACACATTCCCCTTAAATGACTAGCAGTTTTAGGAACATGTAGTATATTATATTGATTCTCTTACTGTTAGTTGCGTGTTTGTTTCTCTCTGTTTTATTTTTAACTTACAATAAGGAAGTTGCAATTTCTAGTTCCGTTATTTGCTATTAGGGGTTTTATAAAGGGAAGGAAGTTAAACTACTTAAGGCAAGGTTTAAAAGACAAGTAAAGATCTAAATGTTTCCGATTTTCCTTATCTTATTTAATGTTCCTTCCATTACTATTTTTCAAACTGTCAAAATTGCTTTACCCCTTGCTGCTCGGCGGCAGATATATCTGTATATATCCATATAACAGCTGACCATCCAGTATCCAGTGTAACACCGACGGTCATTTGACCCCTTATCACCGACGCTTGTTTTCAGCTCAATGACCAGACTCGATTTTTCGAATCTGACATGTCCTACGATAATTGGTTATAACTTCAGAATGCTGTAAGATATCCAGGTGATTTAGAGATTGTTTTTTAGAGACCCGTTGGGGCTCATTTACTAAGTGTCCCGTGGCCGCACTTTGGTCGGATAGTCCGACGATATCCGATTCGCACAGCATTTGGCAGAGGACTTTTGGGCATGCGATTGGATTGTGGTGCATCATGCAACACAAATCCAGGGGGGGGGGGAGCGCCGCCTGGCGATCCGACTGATTTGGACTAAGTGCGTGATTTAACTTTGAAATTGTGTTGCAAGCCAAGCACATACATACACCAGGAAGAAGAAGGTGAACTCCGGCAGTCCTAAACGGGGTATGCGACACATGCAAGATATCAGGCACGCAATCTACGTGAATCGTGGCAGAGTTCATCCTCGTCAGACATTCCGGATCAGGGATCGCGCAGGGCCCGGGTAAGTAAATGTATCCCATTGTACTTCATGATAGTGGTAAAATTTAAGTGATAAGTTTTTAATTTCATTCTGGAAAAAAATGAAAATTTGGCAAAATTTCAGAAAAAATCTTCATTTTCGAAGTTTGAAATGTTCTTCATTCAACACAGGAAGTAAAACTACCCCAAAAGGTAGATAACTAACATTTCTGGAATGTCTGCGTTATGTTGGAATGATATTTTATCAATCCTCTCCTTTTTCCAGGATGTTATGAGGTGCAGAACTTTAGGTGTGATTTTTAAAATTTTCATGAAATTCGCCAAAACTCACATTTTGAGGGACAACTCAGCTTTCAAGTGACTTTGAAAGGCCTAAATAATATAAATACCCCATAAATTACCCAACTATATAAACTTCAGCCCTTAACGTATGTAAAACAACTTCTATTAAGTCTATTAACTTTAAGTTTTTCACATGGGTTAAAACAAAATTGAAGTGTGATTTAGAAACTTTTGACTTTTTTGGGAAAATACATTCATTTAGGCCAAAAATGACACTTTGATAATGAATAAAATTATGAAATGCTCTGCAAAGTTTGATACCCCATGTGGTGCTAACCTGTTGATTGGGCGCACGGCCGGGCATCACAATCTACAGACTATAAAATTTTTATTTTTTTGGTAATGCGAACATATGAGGCTTATTATTTGTGAGATGAGATACAATTTATAGATAATTAATTTTGGGGGTCTATAGGCTATTCATGAGATTTTATTAACTATTTATTTTGGATTTTTAGCACTTTTTTTCCCCGCTCACCATAACATAAAAATAATATTTTATCTTTATTCTCTGGTTCACTATGATTATGGTATTATGGTGATACCTCATTTATATAGTTTTTCTTATCTGTGTTTAATTTTACTGAGCAAAACAAATATTAGAGAAAATCTCATTGTTTTTACTATCAACAACTTTTTAGGGGCATAACTTTTGTATTTTTCTGTTGACAGGTCTAGTTGAGGGCTTATTTTTTGCAAAAAGAGTTGTTCTTTTTAGAACATTTTTTTGTGAGGGTATTAGATTTAAAATCCTATATTACAGGAAATTTTTTGTGTTTTTTAAAGTCGTTCAACGATAGGGTTCAATATTGTTTTAGATTTATAGTACAGATTGATACGGACCTGGTAATACCAAATATGTACTTATTTGCATGTTTTTTGTGTTTTACATACACAGTGTACAGTGTAAGTAACTGAGCATGCAGGTAAGCTCTGTGTAGCGCTGTGTAATCTGTGTGCTCTCTATAAATAAAGCGGCTATGTAAATATTAATGCAACTTTGGACACATAGGGGCATATTTATCAGGATATCAGGCCCTGAAATAATCGTAAAAGCTAGCCTATTGCTAGCACTTGCGACTATTGCAACTATTTAGCCCTTTATGACACCTTCACGCCAGTGTATGATAAGCTCCAGTGTATGATAAATGTCCCCCTAGGCCTCTTGTCTGTTTGGAGCAGTTTAATTAATTACAAAAAGGAACAGCCACAAAAAAAACTGTGCATAATATTTGTATTTAAAGAGAATCCATCACCATGATATACCAACATGAACCAACTCTCATTGTCATTAAACCAGAGCCCTGAGGTGCTGTGCCACTAGGCACTTCAGCCCTATTTGCATATTTTGAAACTTGGCTCGAAAAGAGCATATCCTGTGTGATTCAGAACAAATAACAAATCAAATTTTGTGAAGTAGAACAAAGGGTTATTCTTTTTAATGACAGTGGTTAAGTTGTGTTCATACCCCATTACTAATTACACAAAGGCAAAAAGGCATTTTACAGATCACAACAACTGGCAAACCATAAGTTTTCAGGCCAAAAATAGAGAAGTCAATTTATGGATAATATTTAACAAAATTGCAATGTAGGCATGAAGATATTTTTTCTTCATTTGAATTGGTTTCACTTACTATTTAAGTTTGGAACAGCTATATTACTCTGACTTTGCTGTATTAAATCACAGGACAAAGTTAACATGCCATTTTACTTCATCGAATGTTTCTTCTTTCCATTTTACATATCATAAGCACCATGAATAGAAAACTTTTTAATAGTCAGTAAAAATATGCTATAGATGCTATACACACACACACATACATATAATATATATATATATATATATATATATATATATATATATGCTCCATGTCCAATAAATGACATAACAAGCTTACATTTTGCTTCAGAGAATTCATTGCTGCACCTCCTGGTTGATTAGCTTGGAGACACGTGATCACTACAATCAGCATTGATGCAAACCATCAAACCAATATCTGTGGAACATCAGGGGTTAGCCACTCATTGGCTGTAATGGTCACATGCCTCTCACTCATAACAGAGAATTGGAAGGATACTGAAGGTTCAATGCTGGATAGTTCAAAAAGAAATAAGATAAGTAAATTTTGTTATGTTATTTGTGGGCCATAGGTAAACGTAAAAAAAAATCCTATCTTGAACAATAGCTTTAACTAAAGCAAATTGCCAACTGATGCCAGCTGGGTATAGATCAAGGATGAGTTATAGTAACATGATTACAATACGACATCACAACGTATTCAGTGGAATACAATACAATGTAAAATGACACATGGTATAATGATGAACCCTCTCATGGCATATGAAGTACATATACTTGCCTTCAGGAATATTGCAGTTTTGTAGTACATTATTACAAACAAGGTTATGTTGGCTAAAAGATAGATATCAAAGATTTTAAGGGTAACTAATATGAGATCAGTCAACATAACATAGAAACATATTTGGGCAGCCTAGGCCTCTGGTGTCGAATATGTAATTATAATACATGACTTATTGTAGATAACAGCTATATTTACAGTGCTGAAACATACCTTATTTTGTATGTGCTAAAGAGAAGGGCATGTGATATATTTCTTGGGACAAGAGAAAAGCACTAGAGAAGGTAATTAACAGTTGTTCAGTATGTTAGATTGCCATTCAATGGAAGATATCAATCAACACTGACAAAAGTATTGGAACTCTTACAGGAGCTTTTGTGATATCATATTCCAAATCCATGGGCAGTAATATGAAACCGCTAAAACAGCTTCCACTCTTCTTCTCAGGAGACTTTTCTTCAAACATTATCATCTGTGAAATATGCCGATAAGTTTTCTTAGATGGGACAAGGAAAACCACGCCTCTTTTGCAACCTTGTAAGGCAGCCCCCTTTACAGCAAGCATGACATTCGGGAAGCTTAATTAGATTATGTGGGATTAAAGCCAAACCAGTATATCCATTCCAGAAGATCCCCAACTGTAGACAGCACTGTTTTGACGTGGTTGCATCTCTGCAGCACAGCACAGGGAACTGATTTGGCTGTGTATAGGTATAATGGTTTGGCTTTAATTCCACATCATGTTATTAGGCTTCCAAAAGAGGTGTGATTTTCCTTGTCCCATCTTGGAAAACATATTTGCATATTTTCAAGAATCCCCTAGTGGACCATCAATGACTATAAGCCTCCACACACTTGCAAGGCGGGCTTAATTGGCAAACTGTAAAGAGAACTCTAATCCCTGACCCCATTGTGTCAGTGGAGATGTTTTCACATTCATCTGGAGAAACATTGACATTTACATTAATGCTGGATGACAGAACCTGGTTCACAACTTCTTTTCTTGTACATCCAAATGGTATTCTCTGGGGTGCAGGTCAAAGCTCTTAGAGGGCCAGTCTAGTTCTTCTACATCAAGATACCCCAACCATGCGTTTTTGGACCTTGCTTTGTGCAGTTAAGCACAGTGATGCTGTAACTTAAAGGTTTTTCCTAAACTGTTACCACAAAGTTGGGAAATGTTTTGGTAGCCCGAAGTATTAAAGTTCCCGTTAACTAAAAGCCAACAACTTCATAATTGCCACAGTGCTATCAATTAGGTAAAATTCTCCTGGCATTCACCAAACCCAGACTGCCAGAGAAGCAAGATTCATCACTCCACAGAACATGTTTTCACTGCTTCAAAGTACCTCACTCCATCCAACACTTGGCATTGTGCGTAGCCAAGTAACCCATACCATGGAGCTCTGGGCGTACAATTTTCATGTTGGTGTTAATCCTAAGGGAGTTATAAACTGAAGTATTGAATCATCAGAACGTTAGTAATATGTTTGTACTAGACACCTCTGCACTGGGCGATGCTGCTGCATAACTTTACATGGTGTGGCATTATGTGGCTTAGTTGATAAAGTTCCAAAATGTTTACAAATTTTACTATCTCACTTATCTCTATCTTATCTCACAGCATTCTATTAACATACCATGCTCAAATTCAGTGATCCATTTACTAAAAATATCTTTGTATCATCTACCATCTATCAATCTGTGTATAGTGCATTTGTTCTGCTTTTTTCACTGACTAACCCTGACTTCCTTATTTTAGTGTTTACCCAGAGCTGATTATTTTAGAATACAAGGAGACATTTATTTGGTCTCCTGCCTTTGTCACACACTCCAGACTAGGTTCCATTGTGGTGAAGTGATTTATCTGTCTTGTTTGACACTACCAGTAAGAAAAGGCCTTTATCCTCAACATGAGTCAGTGCAATAAATGACACTATGTTCTGTTGTTCAGCAGCATGATGCAAGTGGAGAATAATTGCGCCTGGGGTGACAGCCTGTGACAATTATACAATTAAGAGAACTTTTCAGCAGGTTGTATATCGGGTGTAAATGATACTTCTGTGACACTGATGATACAGTGCATTACTCTCTTATTCTGTATATGACTTGCTATATGTAAATATAAAATATCATATGTTTGCATTTTTAAATTTCTAATTTCATGAATATTGATTTACAATACTTAAGGTGTCAAGCTAAACCTTTTTATACCTATGCTTTGTATTACTGCCAAGATACAATTTCTCAAGATGACAGATCTGAAAGTCTGGATGGAAGGAAACTTGATAACAATCAGTAGTGATTCAGTAGGAAGGACTGTGAGAAATGTTGCTCTGATGACCAAATATTTTCAAGTTACTTTAGGTACTAGATACTTTTATCCACACAGTATAATTATTTTTAATGTAGATGAGTAGGCTGTATTGATAGAATTGTAATATGTATGAGCTCCAGTCTACAAGAGCTGATGTGAGAGTTGAAAACCTCCATTCTACATCAGGAAATCCCTAGTGAATACACACCCTTCTAAAGAATTATTATAAAATCAATTACCTTAGATATTTACTTGTCTTGGCACGATTATCAAGAGTAGTATATATCATGAAGTTTAAACACGTCTCTCAATAATAATTATGTTAGAAAATTTTGAAACTGAAGGAAAATCATTAGTTGATACAAAAAACATACAAGCACACACTGTGTAAGACATCATTCTGGATAATTTACAAACAAATAAATGTTATCTTCCTTTATTGATGTAACAGCAACAAAACAAGTCAATTTGAAACTCATAAATACCAAACCAACAAAGGGATCCTTGTAGAAACACTGTAAAAAATAACTCACAAAAATTGGGAAACTTTTCCATAGTACCAAAAAAAACGCAATAGACACTTAATACTCATATTAAAAAAATGTTCCATTTCCAGAGTTACAAAAAAAAAAAACTCTTCTAAAGTCATATGCAAATAAGCTGAAGAGAGTCATGTTTTGCCTGAGATGAGTTATGCTGAGAGGCTAGAGTGTAACTTCAGGCTCCCATCCATAGTACCCAGAACTATGTATTTGGCTTCATAATGCAGATAAAAATCAAATTTTTCCGGTTTAGAATCTTAGATATTGAAGACATTGATGGAAAAGCAAGCTGCAGAAAGTATCCAGTGCCAGTCTTTTTCAAGGTACTACGGAATTGAAAATAGTGGTTTCTAAGGTGATGTTCTATCTAAGGTAAAATATGACAAAAAATATATGCAGGTGATATTTTGTAGGAACCGTATATACTCGAGTGTAAGCCGACCTGAGCATAAGCCGAGACCCCCTAATTTTACCACCAAAAACTGGGAAAACCTATTGACTCGAGTATAAGCTGAGGGGGGTAAATGCATTGGTCACATCCTCCAGTATATAGCCAGCCATCCCCTATAGTATATAGCCAGCCCCCAGTACTATATAGCCAGCCAGCCCCATGTAGTATACAGCCTGCCCCCTGTAGTCTACAGCCAGCCAGTCCACAGTAATATACAGCCAGCCCCCTATAGTATACAGCCAGCAAGCCCCCAGTAGTATACAGCCTGCCAGCCCCCAGTAGTATACAGCCTGCCAGCCCCCAGTAGTATATAGCCAGCCAGGTCCCAGTAGTATACAGCTAGTCAGCCCAATGTAGTATACAGCCAGGCAACCCCATGAAGTATACAGCCAGCCAACCCCCAGTATTATACAACCAGCCAGTCCCAGTAGTATGCAGGCTGCCAGCCCCCAGTAGTATACAGCCAGCCACCCCCGATGTAGTATACAGCCAGCCACCCCCATGTAGTATACAGCCATGCCCCAGTAGTATACAGCCAGCCAGCCCCCCTGTAGTATACAGCCAACCCCAGTAGTATACAGCCAGCCAGCTGCCAGTAGTATACAGCCAGCCCCCAGTAGTATACAACCTGCCAGCCCCCAGTAGTATACAGCTAACCGGCCCCCAGTTGTATACATCTAGCCAGCCCCTGTAGTATACAGCCAGTCGCCAGTAGTATACAGCCAGACAGCCCCCAGTAGTATACACCCTGCCAGCCCCCAGTAGTATATAGCCAGCCAGACCCCAGTAGTATACAGTATACATGCTTGGAGGAAGAAGAAGGATATCTACAACCCCAAGTCACAACCATGAAGCATGGGGGAGGAAACATAATACTTTAGGTTTGCTGTTCTGCAAAGGGGACAGGACGACTGCATTGTATTGGATGGAAGATGGATAGATCACAAGATTTTGGCCATCAAGCTCCCTTCCTCAATAAGAGCATGGAAGATGGGTAGTGGCAAGAGTCCCACATTTAAGAGTAGCCAGTAGCACAGTTCAGAGGCTCAGTAAGAAACACAATCTAAAATGCTTCAAATTTTATTTCTATTACTTGGAATTTTACAAGTACTTCAAACACCAGATATGCATGACATCTCCAGAGGGTAGAAAGGGACAGGAAACAATTTATATAATTGCATGAGAAAAAGAATGGAGATTCTTCAGATTTACAGATTTTCGGCACCGTGTAAAATGTTGTAGTTATTTGGTTATCCTGTGAGGAAGCAGCATTCTCCATAGAAAGCATCATTTAAAGCTCTGTAAATAAACAGCATTTATCATATTTCTTCCACTTTTTTACTAATATGTAAATGTAGAATATATAAAGGCATACAAATGAAAACTGAAGATAACAATGCACATAAAAAAACCTGCTTGTGAGATGTTCCTCCAGCATGCATGCTTGGCTGTATTGGACATATGTCCTAAAAGCGGAAAAGGGAGAAATCTGCTCTTCTCTAAAACATATGGTAATGGTCATTGCTGTCATGGGTGCTCCCGCAACCTACGTCCCTGGTCGACTGGTACACCCATGCCTCTCTCCGCTCCTCGCTCAGCTGTCTTACCTCTCCACGTTCTTGCTTCGCTACCCGCAACCCCACAACCCAGCGCCCCCACTCAAAGATTTAAAGGGCCAGGGCACCGCTGATTGGTGCTGCCCATTTCCAGGAATTGAATAAAAGCTGGCCTCTTCCAGCATTCCCCACCGGATCTTTCTGCTATATGCCTCAAAAAAGCTTGTTTTGTTGCTTAGTGCCTGTCTGCTGATTTCCTGTTGTGACCCCGGTTCCGTTCCTTACTTTGACTCCGTGCTGCCTGTCCTAACCTCCTGCTTTGTCCCAGACGTTGATCCCTTGCTGCCTATCTCGACCTCGATTCTGCCTCAATACTTTGTACCATGCCTTGGCCCCTACCACGGGCAAAGTTGTGCCTGTGGAGCGACCTGGTAGTATCCTGCCGCAGCAAGTCCATCCCGCTTTGTGGCGGGCTCTGGTGAAAAAACCAGGTTCCACCTAGATTTTGTTCCCAGGTGTCGGCTTACGCCATCGCTCGCGGTTGTACAGAGGATCCACTACGTCAGAACCTGACAATTGCAATGTGCAAGTATTGGATATGGCAACTGACTTGACAGTGGCAACAATTCAATGATGACCAGTTTTAATAAACTTCATCTCAGGCTGATAAGTTGCTGGTGGTGCATAGTCAAGTAACAAGCTCTAACAACAACATCTAATCAGAAACATATTGGGGCACATTTACTAAAAACAGTGCAAACTGCACTATATGTTGTGCATGGTGCGCCATATTCATAATTTCTGGAGCCTGTTCTTCTTGAATCTGGCACTCCCAGCACTGCCCCGACAGGGACAATTTTTTGGTGCCCATTTCAATGATGAAATTTGTATCTGGTGAAGAATAGTGCATTTGCACCACAAAAGAGTTGCGTGCGACACATATGTAGTGTGGGCACTTCGTAACCCCTTACTGACATGTTTTGTAGTATTATGTCACATGCTGGCTGCGGGTGTATGGAGAGGAATTTTTTCCTGCATCCCAGTACATGGCATTAAATACTGTCACTATGAAGTGCCGAAAACAAACCCTAATACAGCTCTTTAAATTGAAAGATAAAAAAGTTATCGATTTTTGAAGATGGGAAGTGAAAAGTAGAAACACAAAAAACAAAAAGGACCTTGGCGGGAAGTGGTTGAATACATGTGCAAGCAGTTTGCACATAAATGAACTTGCAAAATCCATCAGAAAACTGGTGCAAAAATAAGCCTCAAAATAGAATGTACTTTTTTACTTAAAAGTATGTTCACATGAAATGTCACACCAGTTATACCAGAATATTTTTTGTAGACTGGCCAATTTGAGATGTTTGGTGAGATGTAGCATATCCAAATATTAATTATCCATGTTAATTGTGTCACCTCCTTTGAAATGACAGCTATTTTTTAAATCAATATGCCCCATCATGGAAAAATGAGATTTAACTTGCCTTATGTCATAGACTTTGCACTTTTTTCCACACCTGGATTTCTTAAATCCACATTTCATCAACAGATCATGTATTTAGGAATGAAATAATTTCTGACTGATGCAGGATAGCCTTCCAGTACCTGAACAAACTGCACCCACAATTGGCAAAGAGGAACGGAATGTGCAGGTTAAAACCTGATTTAAAAAAAAAAAAACATTTCTTGTCTTTTATCAGTCAGAATTATCATGTACATGTCATTTTACCAACGTATGTTCATAGAAACGTAAAACAAAAAACCAGGCTGTAAGACATGTCCATACAACTGTCAAATTACTCAATGTGCTTCCAAGTATGTGATTTTTTTTACAGACTTGACGTAATTCTGTTCTAAAAAAAAATCTACTCTTAAAAATAAAAATGTGAGTCTCTATAGTTGATACTATTTCATAACTAACTGAAAAGAATTACAATTGGTTAATATGGTATTTTTCTAATAATTCTGGTATATATTGGTATATATTTTTCCAGGATTTAAAGTACACTTATAGAAGTAGCATTACTTTTAGGTGGTCTTTTAGCCCTGTGGATCCAAAGGACCTGGATGGGATGCTGCCTAAGCACCTTGCAGATGCATTATTTGTACCACAGCAGAATAGTATAGTACAATGATAATTTATATTATTTTTAACATTTTAAGAAAGAATTTCCTTAGAAGGGATATAATGTAAAAATGTGGTCTTTTGCCAAAACTGAACTTCCACATATATCTCTTTATTATCTTTATTAATAATCAAAACACGATCCATGCAGGACGATTATCATCATCCTAATGAATTACAGACAGAACAATTTGTAGACTTAGTACATGTTGATCTTGAGTATTAATTTTTTACTATTATACATTATAGTCCTTAGTGAAATCCAGTAACTAAAGATGATCTGGTTAATTATATGAATTATGGAGCTAATGAAGTATATAATAGACTTACAGTTAAATGGATATGAAAGTTCAGTGACTCAATGCAAAAGCAAAAATATGCCTCTTATAACAGATAAGGATATTGGAATGAATCCCCAAAGAGAAAAGTAGATTTTGCCTTTCCCAATGATTTCCCTGAGGCCCCATTCATCTGTTATGGTGGCCGTAATCTGGTTGCCTGATTTGCGACCAGATCACGGCCCCCATAGACTTCCGTGTCTCCCGGTGACTGTGTGGTGAGGACACAGTGTCCATTGCAGAGTCTGCCTATGGAGGAAGGACGGGTGATAAGTGCTTCACCCGAGATCTGGTTGGGCGAGCACACGGCCGTTTGCATGAGACCTTATAGTTATGGGAAAATGTAATGTTGTCTTGCTTTCCTCATTAATCCAGTTTTATGAAACTTTATTACTGTAAGAAGTTATTAGTTTTTATGTGTCCTTTCAATTAAACTGTAGGAGGATTTTTATCAAGATTGGGTGCATCATGTGTCACCTTTATTGTACCCACTCTCAGCACACAACACCCAGGATATACTAAGAGGGTTTGTCCATTTTGTATATCTGATGCATGATCGCGTGCCAGAAGAAATTGTATTCCATGTCCTGTCTGGCATATAATTCAATTATAACCTGCATCAGAATCCCTCTCCTCGCCTGCCCTGCCCTGCTCCCCGCCCATCCCTCCAGCTTTTCAAAGTGGAGTGGTGGTGGTAAGGGGGGTAGAATTGCAACTTTGGCAGTCATCAATTTGGATTTGCAGTGCTTCCTACAAGGCATATTTATACATTGCTTGCATTTATGTTGTCTTCTGTATTTTGGATTATTTGACCTTTTGCCTGTTTTCTAACCATACGTTTTGTCTAACGATTCTGTACAGCATTGTCCCCTTGGTTCTGACCTGTATTTGTCGACTACTCTTCTATCTTCATATTGTATTGTATTGTTGGGGTTTATCCTTAGTGCTCTCCGTCCTTGTTTGTTCTTCCAGTCCATCCAAGCCATTCCCTCACAACATTACAATACTGTGGCATACAGAGTGGCTTAGGCTCTGTGATTTGTATTGCTTTAGGGACTATTTGCAAAAAGTATTAAATAATAAGTTTGTAAAACTGAGGACAATTTTATTCCTTTCATCTATGTATATAGGTTCACTGATACAAAATTCAATTGCTTTTGTAAATGTACCAGAATACAAAGCCAACAAAATAAGAATCCTACTGGCATCGAGGTTCTAAATTATAAATTAACAAGTTGTGT
This sequence comes from Engystomops pustulosus, assembly GCA_019512145.1. Taxonomy (NCBI): domain Eukaryota; kingdom Metazoa; phylum Chordata; class Amphibia; order Anura; family Leptodactylidae; genus Engystomops; species Engystomops pustulosus. The sequence continues at coordinate 117,441,526 of CM033641.1, forward strand.
TGCTCATTACATTCACATACAGTATATGCATTCTATGTATTGATCCCAAATGTACACACAAGTTTTCCAAACAATTACAGAAAGTAATTGGGTTATTACTGACATCTTTTAGACACAAGTGAAAGAAAGTGATGCATTTCATCTGATCATTAAATTCACAAAGACCACCAACGTAGAGTCTTAAAGAGGGAAAAAGATCAAAAACAATCTGTGAAAAAAAACAGGATTTGATGCTTTGTGGTTTAGAGGGAATTACTCATAAAGAGTTCCCAAGACTTTTGCGAGAAAGAAGCCACAGTTGACTCAACTGTATTTATAGAAAATTACGAGCTATGGTTAGCAGTCATGAAAAGTAGGGTTTCTCACCTTTTCACCTTTTTTTGTATTCTGTTTTTTATATATTCTGTCAGCTGCACATCTGTATCCTTCAGTTATTCTATGAAATGTGTGAATCCTGAATTTAAGGGATTCCGCCATCAGATTTGATCAAGCAGAACTGCTGATTCTGAAGCCTAATCATGCCTTGAATGTGAAAAATGGATTATATCCCAGAATTTTAGCTGGAACCAAGTTTATGACCATTGGTGTTCTGTGACCAGTTTTTCTGGCATTGCTGTGGCCTTCAACCAAATTGGTTGTCTCCCTTTTTCTCTCCCAACTGCCCAAGTGTTCTCATTCCTCTTCCCTAAACGGCCACTGCCTTTAGGTGCCAATGAGGCTCAATTATTTGTGTGTAGAATGTCCCTTTCGAAGAAAAGGTGTACATTTCTGCTATAGTCTGCATTCCTTACCATGGCTTTGTTGTATAACAGTATCCTGTTTCTGGTGATGACCTTTGCTTGATCTCACCCTGATCCATATCAACCTGCTCTCTCTCTCTGGACAGAAGCTCACTTTTTAGTATGTTATTTTGTGTTTTAGAGAATTGTTTACTCTGTATCCTCATGCATGAAACCGTGAATGAGGGCTATGAGCTAGCTGCAAAAAATGCAGCCAACTCATGTGCCCCATCGAGGTCTATTGTACACATTTATATTGCAATGGAGATGGGAGGAGTGAGCAGCAGTCACTGTCCTTAAACCCTAACCTGGCCGTAAAGGCCACAAACTTTCATGTTTTCCAGCCTGTTCACACTGTTGTGTGCATGAGGCCGACTGGCAAGAGAAGTCAGTTGTAAAGGAGGCATTTGTTGTTGACAGCAACAAAGAGAAGTGCAAAAAGGTTCCAAATGAGCTAATTCGGAACATTCTGATATCTATTATTATATATTATCTATCTCCCCTCTCACTCTAGGGGCTCATGCACACGACCGTCAGGGGGACATGTGTATGGCCGCAAGCTTGTGGCCGTACATACGTCCCCCATAGACGGCTATGGCGCACGGGCTCGATATGGTGAGTGCAACAAGCCCTCACCATTCCGAGCCTTGCTCGGCTACTATTATCTATGGAGAGGGACGGGACCGAGCAGTGCTCACCCCCTCCTCCGCACCGACGTGAGCCCGCTGATGTGCATAAGCCCTAACTGCAATGGAGAGGCTTTGGCCTTTCGATGTATCTGGCGGAATCGCGCACAGAGCCATTCTCTACGTTGCGGTTATAATCACCAAATTTTTCACAGCCGCTCTCTGTGACTCAGGGAACAAAATAGACTCGGTTTTGAGCCAAAGTTTTCACCTGGCACTTTCCAAAATACACTTATTAACCACCTTATACAAGAGCCATTGTCTGCAGCTGCTATGGCAGTTAGACGCTGAGCCATGATTGGTTTCTATTCTGCCACAGGTTAATAATATGAGCTCTGAGTTTTGATAGGTTACTATAGGCAATGAGCATAAGACAGCTTATGTGTGAGGTAATATTGATAGGGATACATAGATAGGGAGAGATTTATCAGAAATGTTTGAGGTAAAACTGTTCTAGTTGCCCATGGAAACCAATCAGAGATCAGCTGTAATCTTATAAACAACTGTGCAAAAATGAAACTTGAGCTCTGATTGGTTGCCATGGACAACGAGAGCAGTTCTGCTCTTAGACACTTGTAATAAATCTCCCAATGTACAAAGACAAATCTCCACATAGACAGTCATAGACAGTTACTGAAAGAGGCAGCCAGAGACAGTCACTGAAGGAGACGTCAGAGACAGTAACCGAAAGAGAACATAAGAGACAGTCACTGAAAAAGACTGTCAGAGGCAGAGACGGTCAGGGACAGATAGTCGAAGACAGAGACGGTTATTTAGCTAAGAGCAGTTATTTCCTATCCCGGGCAGCATCGGGATCTACAACTAGTAGTAAAATATAACACAACCCAAGACCTGAAGACCAAGATAAGTATTTAATAATTCTACATTTTATAAATTAATTTAGCATTTGTTATACCCTAATTTTCTCTTAGTTGACCATATGTAAAAAACCAGCAAAATCCTCAATAATGGCTAGTGATATCAGTTATTGAATTCCATTTGCAGACTATTGTCCTTTATTCTACTACGCTTGACTGTTTCAGTTGTATTAAGGCTTTCAGCACTTTACCTTATCAACCTCATATACATTAACTGAACTGTTATGTGATAAGATGTCTTTGAAAAAATGTATGGTTGTGGCTTTAAAAGCATAAACTTGCTATATAGAGGCACCATGCAGATAACGGTCTTATCTGGGCTTCAACTAGAGAGAAGATGGGTTCTGCTAGAGATGTGTGTGGTCCTATAAAGCTAACTGGAGCAAGGTTAAATAATGGTAAAATATGCCGGCTTAAAGGAAACCTGTGAATCAAAGTAAATTACAAGTTATACTGAATCATTTGGCAGACGTAATATAGATTTTTTTAACCCCTCCTGTTCTATACCATGCTGCCTGCAGATAGGGTATCATGTATAGATCCAGATTCTTTGCTCATTTAATAGACATCTAGCATCAAATTAACTAATGGCAGATGACTATTACGTACCAACCCGTCCCATCCCCGTGTGTCCTAAGGTTAATTTCTTATTTCTTTGGATTGCTGCATTTCTGTAAAAAAATTAGTTTATAAGATATGCAAATTAGCCTGTGGTGCTTTTCAGACCAGCATCAGGCTCCAATGTAATATAATGCCATCTGCGTTCTGAAAAACGGTGATGTCATTGGCTCTCTTTTCAAATCTCACCAGATCTCAAAACGCGGCTGGTATGGCCCCAAGGCATGTATAAATTATATAACAGTAGAGCCTGATGGTGCTATGCAGAGCACTACAGGATACATCACCAGCGTGCATTTGTGAAAAATGTCTGGATAGTCCCGAGATATGTTTCTCTATTGGTTTGGTTGCATCGGATATGTGTTCCGAAATTCTTTTCTTAAGTGGGCGAATAGTACTGCCCACGTATTGTAATTTGCATGCCGTGCATTCTGCAAGGTACACTACATACTTAGTATTGCAGTTAATAAATGTCTTAATATTCCAATGTTTATCTGTATAACTGCTAGAAAAAGTATGTGTATTTCCCATATAACGGCAAATGGTGCATCTATTAGTGCCACACTTAAAAGAGCCTTTTGTGCTAAGCCATGTTGCCTGTGTCCTATTGTCCATAGATGTATACAGGGATGGTGACACCATATTGCCTATAGTTCGAGCTCTACGTGAGACAAATTGACAGCCAGAGTCTAGGATCTCCTTAAGTTTAGAATCGGCTGTGAGTAATGGTAAATATTTTTTGACAATGGCTACTACTGCTTTGTAATCTTTACTGTATGTAGTTGAAAACACAATATCTGGTGCCTTTTCGCTGTTCTTATGACAATCTGTTAACAAAGCTTGTCGTGTTTTATTTTTGGCTATAGATTCGGCTTTGTGCAGAATATGTCCCTGGTACCCCCTCTGTTTGAGTCTATTCGTAATTGTTTGACACTCTCGATGGAAAGATTCATCTGAACTGCAGCTTCTACGAGCCCGTATGTATTCCCCAACTGGCACATTATTCACTATATGTTGTGGATGACAACTTGAAGCTAGTAGTAGTGAATTACCACTGGTGGGTTTGCGGTATAATTCTGTATCTATCGTATGTGGTTGGATGTTACCCTTGAGTGTAACATCCAGGTAGGGGATACTGTATTTGCTGGTTTCATATGTAAAAGATAAATTACAGTTATTATGGTTGATATACCGGATAAAAACCATGACGCCCTAACACTAACTAAAATCAGCTCCGGCACCAGCTCACCCTGAGCTGGTGCCCGGTATTGCCATCGGAAACCTGCCACTTCAAGTGGTAGGTTTCCTTTAAGGGTGAGAAGTCGAACAAATTTGTTCACATCCAGTAGAGTGTTATATAGGTCAAAATGAGATGTTGGCACAAAGTTAAGACCTTTGGCTAGGACCTGAGTTTGTGTCTCGGTTAGTATACATGCAGATAAATTCAGTACTGTCAATTCCTCTGTTTCTTGGTGTTGGAGTTTGTAGCTCTGGTATTGTACTGGACGTTTGTGTCTTTTGCCTGCCCTTCTTGTGCGTTTTTTGATTGTTGCGGGTTCTTGGAATTTTTTTGTGCTTTGTAGTTTTTTGATTGATTACTTTTGCCTGTTTGTCTGGTGTGATTAGTTGTAGCGGATGCACCCTCACTATCTGAATCCTCGGTCACTGCATTTGTAGATTCTTGTTCAGACGATGTGAAACCCACCCTGCTGGTATTGTGGGAATGTTTGCGTCTGTTTGGATTTTTGAGGATGGATGAGAGTGCCCGGTTGTTTCTTCTATTTAAATGCCATGTGTAGACACAATCTTTATCGTAGTCTCGTAGGTCTCTGTTGAATTTATTTTGCTTGATCTGTGTTATTGCGTTTTCCATGTCTGCTATATTGGTTTTAAGTTTCACATCAAGCTCTTTAAATTCTGTTGTATCCACATGGGTTTTCAGAGATTCCCTTATTTTGGATATGTCCTCTTCTATGGTCACTAGTTTTTCCTTTTCCATTGATATTATTAGATTCATTAATTTGAGGGAACAATCCGAGAGAATCTGGTTCCATTGTTTGGAAAAATCCTCGTTGTATACCGTAGTCGGGAGTTTTTTAATTCTCAAACCCCTCGGTATCATATTCCTATCGAGGTACGATTGTAGGGTTGTAAAGTCCCACCAGATTTTAACTTGGTCTGACATTTGTATCTCTAATTCCTGCATCAAAAAGCGCACACTTGAATTTTCTGTTGCCTGGCCTGAAAAAAATCTCTGCTGCTCTGATTCTTCTAGCATTGTTATCCACATTTTCAAATGCTATGTTAGAAGTAGCCATGATAAATGTTGTCGTCCTCTTAAAAACAATAATGGATGAATTGTAACCCCCTGCTCCTCTACAGCCAATCCTGAGTGTGGGGAGTTATTCATATATTTGAACAGGTCACATGTTTCCCAAGGGTGGGGGGGGACTGCTCCTTTCCAGCCCCTCCCATTAGGCAACTGCCTAGTCACACAGCAGATGCTAATGAAAGGTACAATATAACATATCTTTTTTTCTGTAAAACCTATTTTTTATCACACAGCAGATGCTAATGAAAGGTACAATATAACATATCTTTTTTTTCTGTAAAACCTATTTTTAATACAAAAACACTTTGGCAGCGTATGTACTATGCTCTGTGTGGACTGTGCTAAAAATGGGTCTCCTGGTGAGAGGTTCCCTTTAAGGACTCCCGACTTACAGACAACCCATAGTTACGCCTGGTGAAGCTTTCTGAATGTTTTACTATAGTCCCAGATTGCAATAATCAGCTGTAAGGTGTCTGTAATGAAGCTTTATTGATAATCCTTGGTCCCATTACAGCAAAAAAAAGTTTAAACTCCAATTTTCACTAGGGCCAAATTTTATTTTGTCTGGATCTACAATTAAAAAAAAAATACAGTTTCAACTTACATACAAATTCAACTTAGGAACAAACCTCTGGACCCTATCTTGTACGTAACCCGGGGACTGCCTGTACACAATTTACTTCAAACTGCTGTGGTCTAGAAGATAATAAGTCCCCATAGAGAGCCTATTGAGTACAGTGTTCATTTTTATGCTGCTTTCTAGTAAACATTTTTTTAAATACAAGAACTACAGTAAAGATTCTACCCTACTACAACTTCCACATTAGAACATACCGTTTGCAAGACTTTAATACACGCCATAGGCCTTAAATCCGGACAAATCTTACAGTGATAGCAGCCAACAATGTGTGTGGATTCCTCCTCCTCCTAACTCTAAGGCCTCTTTCACACTTGTGTTGCAGATCACATCACAGTCTGATCAGAGAGCAATTAGGGTTTGGTTGGGGATTGTGATTTTGCTCTTGTCACTTATTGCGTGTTGTGTGGTCCCCCTCATCGAGTCCACCATGTCCCAGATGGCCGTCCAAGCGGTAAGAACCACGACAGGAGAAGTGCTCTGAGTGGAGGATGATGCTGCCTGTTGGAGAACCAGCCTGTTTACAAACCTATGAACTATGGGAACTCAGTGATGTGATTTGAGTGTGCAGGCCTATAACCCCTCAGTGACTGGCCTCCAGGGGATCTGGTGAAGAGTTAACAAGTCCAGCAGGTACGGGCTTAGCCTACCTGTGGGTACCTGGAGCTTGAGGAGGTCGCTCAGGTTGGAGTTGCAGGCCAGCAAAGCTCAAAGAGGGGAATTGTTAAGGAGATCTCACTGGTTTCGGACACCATCTTGACTACTGTCCGCCATCTTAGATACAGCCATTTCAAGTTAATGTCATGATTCAAACTACATTTTAATGTAACCTGTTTGCTGGCCTGTCAGCAAATACCCTTTGACATTGAATGAGAAGCCAGTCTGTCCTCGATGCTGCATGATATTATGATTCTAGAGTCCACTTATCTCCTTCTTCCCAGGAAATTAGTATAAACAATATCTGTGTACAAGGTCTCTGAGAACTGAGCACAATTAATAATTTTTTTTTCCCCAGAATGTGCTGATGACCAATAACTTTACAGTATACTGTTCACGCCTACTCTTCTGTCTGTGATATTATGATAACGGGGGAAGATCTTTACATACACTAAGAGATTGACGTGTCTTAGTTTTGTGTTAAAGTTTATGAAAGGGTTAATTAGGACTCACCTTACAAAAGTCAAGAGGGCTGTTGGGGCCCTGCATAAAAATCCCTATCAGCATTTATATTGAAATTGAAATCCACTGGATTTTGCATCTGAATTTTTTAGCATTGAAATTAAAAAGATAAAATCTGTACAACTCTTGCTTTGAATCCTTGGATATTTGAAAACAAATTGAGGTAATGTTCACATCTGTGATGTAAGCTCTGTTGCAGATTCTGCTCAAATATATTTGGCTTTTTTGGCATTATTGGTGTCTGTTATTACCCACTATCCCCGTGGTCATGACAGCATGTCTCTCTCGAATTTTCCTAAAGCAGAGATTCTTATATTACTGAAAATTAGGTGAGATTTGACTTGAACATTGGATGGAATGTAACATTTGAATTTTGTATGCATTGTTGAGGGGTTTCCATATTCCCTCACCTGCTTTTAACAGCATTTAGGAATGTGCTTTACAATAGCCACATGGAGTATAGTCACAATAGTCTAGAGATGTTCACTGACATCTTTGAGAGAGTTTTTATGTGACCTGTGCTTTGGTTGAAAGGGTTATTGTGCATGGAGGTGGAGTAGATAAACTAGGACCATTGCTGATTGTAATTAATTTTAATCCTATAATAGAGCTGTTATCTCTGATTGTTATCCTCCCTGTAATGATAATGAGATAATTACTGAAAAGTAAACTGAAAAGTGTACAGGATACAGAACAAGAAGTGTCAGACCATTATTAGACCTAGTTACAAGGCTGATTTTTAAATATACTCTTAACATAAAACATAATTCAGACAAAAGGTCATTTTTGACAGCAAATTTCCTTATAATTGGGTGGCTTTTCTGCCTTTTTTTTGTCTATTCCACTACAATAGGAATGTTTTTTTTCCAGCTTCCCAGTACAATGTATAAAATATTAAAAGAAAACAAGACATTACTTTTAAAATTCGGAAAGTGAAAATTGTAAAATCAAAGGCAGAGAAAGCATGGTCCTGATGGAGTAAAAAGGAGGTTGGGGTGTGTGCTCTAGTGTGGAGGGCTAGTCTGGTCACATGATAGGAGAATCTAACCTGTGGAAAACCGAGAAGCTGAAATGAGCCATTAGTTGAAAATACCTTTTCTATAACTGTACAAAAGTAATGTCTGGTTGTGTGAGATGCATTTCAAAGTAAGGGTAGTTTCATACTGGCCTTGGTGCTGCACTTCCGATGCACATCTGCAGCGTTTTATCTCCATTTTGTCTCTGAGTCAGCAAAAAAACCCCTGAAGATTTAACATTGCTTTAATGAAATAACACCTGGTTTCTCATGCTCATCAGTGAAAAAAAACCTGACGTTTTAATCAGTTTTTTTTTGCATCCGTGAGTGAAAAAAGGATATGTTTCATAATTTTTTTCTACGGACAATAGATCAGTGAAAAAATAACCCAAAGGGAAAACACCCATTAAAAACAATAGCTTTGGGAAGAATCCGTGGAAATCATTAAAAAACAACGCCAGTATGAAAGAGCCCTAAATTTCTTCCAATTGTAGAATAAATAAATAAAAGAGGCCTATATCAATGATGATGAAATGAGGATTGAATGGTTATAGAATACCATGTAGTGGTTAATGAATTCCTAATAAACCAATTAAATGATTAAAGAGATGTCATGATGAATGGATGTAAAGTAATTTAAACGGACAATAGTAAAGGAATACTAGACACAATTGTTGTTTTTAAAGGAATCCTGGGGAGACATAGACATACCGACAGCCATAGGGGGAGATTTATCATATGATTGCTTACATGAAACCTCCCCCCCTTGTTGCGCCCTATACATCAAGAGTAGAGATGAGCAAGCACTAAAATGCTCGGGTACTCGTTATTCGAGAAGAACTTTTCCCGATGCTCGAGTGCTCGTCTCGTGTGTACTGGATTTGTGGGGATAGGAGAGTCAGGTCAGGCCTAGAAGCTGGGAAGGTGAGTGTACGGTGAAAAAGTTTGTGCATTCCTTCCTCGTGATCCCCAGGGATAAGGTTGATCAGACACATAAAGAAAAGGTAGCGAATCCCAAAGGATTCTGGAGGTCGGAGAGAAGCACCTAGATGACAACGTTTATATGGTGGGAGCACCAAGGGGGGTCCCAGATGAGTACAAGGCCCACAATCAGATATGGGCAGGTCTAGAGTCCATTATTCCCCAGCGAGCTATGAACAAAGATGTTGGTTGGGTTAACTGTTTTTTATTGTAATCAACAGAGATTTGTGAATTATATCGGAGATGCTTCCCAGTACCGCATGGCTTTGGACATGACCCTTGCTGAGAAGGGAGGAGTCTGTAAGATGGTGGGAGTGGCTTGTTGCATGTACATCCCAGATGACATCGCTCCCTATGGATCCATTACCCATGCTCGTGAAAAGATTGAAGGACTGTCCAGGGAACTCAAGAGAAACTCTGGGGTGGACACTTTGCCCTTCACTTTGTAGTTGGGGGATTGGAAGGGTTTCCTTTAAGTGGAGGTGATATTGGGGATTGTGATTTTTCTCTTGTCACTTATTGCGTGTTGTGTGGTCCCCCTCATCGAGTCCACCATGTCCCAGATGGCCGTCCAAGCAGTAAGAACCACCACAGGAGAAGTGCCCGGAGTGGAGGATGATGCTGCCTGTTGGAGAACCAGCCTGTTTACAAACCTATGAACTATGGGAACTAAGTGATGTGATTTGAGTGTGCAGGCCTATAACCCCTGAGTGACTGGCCTCCAGGGGATCTGGTGTTAACAAGTCCAGCAGGTACGGGCTTAGCCTACCTGTGGGTACCTGGAGCTTGAGGAGGTCGCTCAGGATGGAGTTGCAGGCCAGCAAAGCTCAAAGAGGGGAATTGTTAAGGAGATCTCACTGGTTTCGGACACCATCTTGATTACTGTCCGCCATCTTAGATACAGCCAAGTCAAGTTAATGTCATGAATCAAACTTCATTTTAATGTAACCTGTTTGCTGGCCTGTCAGCTAATACCCTTTGACATTGAATGAGAAGCCAGTCTGTCCTCGATGCTGCGTGATATTATGATTCTGGAGTCCACTTATCTCCTTCTTCTCAGGAAATTAGTATAAACAATATCTGTGTACTGAGAACTGAGCACAATTAATTTTTTTTTTTTCCCCAGAATGTGCTGATGACCAATAACTTTACAGTATACTGTTCACGCCTACTCTTCTGTCTGTGATATTATGATTTTGAGATATTAAGGGGGAAGATCTTTACATACACTAAGAGATTGACGTGTCTTAGTTTTGTGTTAAAGTTTATGAAAGGGTTAATTAGGACTCACCTTACAAAAGTCAAGAGGGCTGTTGGGGCCCTGCATAAAAATCCCTATCAGTATTTATATTGAAATTGAAATCCACTGGATTTTGCATCTGAATTTTTTAGGGTTAAAAATGAAAGGGTTAATTAGGACTCACCTTACAAAAGTCAAGAGGGCTGTGGGGGCCCTGCATAAAAATCCCTATCAGCATTTATATTGAAATTGAAATCCACTGGATTTTGCATCTGAATTTTTTAGGGTTAAAAATGAAAGGGTTAATTAGGACTCACCTTACAAAAGTCAAGAGGGCTGTTGGGGCCCTGCATAAAAATCCCTATCAGCATTTATATTGAAATTGAAATCTACTGGATTTTGCATCTGAATTTTTTAGCATTGAAATTAAAAAGATAAAATCTGTACAACTCTTGCTTTGAATCCTTGGATATTTGAAAACAAATTGAGGTAATGTTCACATCTGTGATGTAAGCTCTATTGCAGATTCTGCTCAAATATATTCGGCTTTTTTGGCATTATTGGTGTCTGTTATTACCCACTATCCCCGTGGTCATGACAGCATGTCTCTCTAGAATTTTCCTAAAGCAGAGATTCTTATATTACTGAAAATTAGGTGAGATTTGACTTGAACATTGGATGGAATGTAACATTAGAATTTTCTATGCATTGTTGAGGGGTTTCCATATTACCTCACCTGCTTTTAACAGCATTTAGGAATGTGCTTTACAATAGCCACATGGAGTATAGTCACAATAGTCTAGAGATGTTCACTGACATCTTTGAGAGAGTTTTTATGTGACCTGTGCTTTGGTTTAAAGGGTTATTGTGCATGGAGGTGGAGTAGATAAACTAGGACCATTGCTGATTGTAATTAATTTTAATCCTATAATAGAGCTGTTATCTCTGATTGTTATCCTCCCTGTAATGATAATGAGATAATTACTGAAAAGTAAACTGAAAAGTGTACAGGATACAGAACAAGAAGTGTCAGACCATTATTAGACCTAGTTACAAGGCTGATTTTTAAATATACTCTTAACATAAAACATAATTCAGACAAAAGGTCATTTTTGACAGCAAATTTCCTTATAATTGGGTGGCTTTTCTGCCTTTTTTTTGTCTATTCCACTACAATAGGAATGTTTTTTTTCCAGCTTCCCAGTACAATGTATAAAATATTAAAAGAAAACAAGACATTAGTTTTAAAATGTGGAAATTGAAAATTGGAAAATCAAAGGCAGAGAAAGCATGGTCCTGATGGAGTAAAAAGGAGGTTGGGGTGTGTGCTCTAGTGTGGAGGGCTAGTCTGGTCACATGATAGGAGAATCTAACCTGTGGAAAACCGAGAAGCTGAAATGAGCCATTAGTTTTGAAAATAGCTTTTCTATAACTGTACAAAAGTAATGTCTGGTTGTGTGAGATGCATTTCAAAGTAAGGGTAGTTTCATACTGGCCTGGGTGCTGCACTTCCGATGCACATCTGCAGCGTTTTATCTCCATTTTGTCTCTGAGTCAGCAAAAAAAAACCCTGAAGATTTAACATTGCTTTAATGAAATAACACCTGGTTTCTCATGCTCATCAGTGAAAAAAAACCTGACGTTTCATCAGTTTTTTTTGCTTCCGTGAGTGAAAAAAAGGATATCTTTCATAATTTTTTTCTACGGACAATGGATCAGTGAAAAAATAACCCAAAGGAAAAACACCCATTAAAAACAATAGCTTTGGGAAGAATCCGTGGAAATCATTAAAAAACAACGCCAGTGTGAAAGAGCCCTAAATTTCTTCCAATTGTAGAATAAATAAATAAAAGAGGCCTATATCAATGATGATGAAATGAGGATTGAATGGTTATAGAATACCATGTAGTGGTTAATGAATTCCTAATAAACCAATTAAATGATTAAAGAGATGTCATGATGAATGGACGTAAAGTAATTTAAACGGACAATAGTAAAGGAATAGTAGACACAATTGTTGTTTTTAAAGGAATCCTGGGGAGACATAGACATACCGACAGCCATAGGGGGAGATTTATCATATGATTGCTTACATGAACCCCCCCCCCCCCCCCCTTGTTGCGCCCTATACATCAAGAGGCTTAAAAGGGTCAAAGACAGCTAAGAGCTCTCAGGATGACCACGAAATTGGGACCTCCTGTACTTACTCTCGATCCTAAGGTTCATCTCGACCACATGTGCCAAAAAGATGTTAGGCTTAGCAAACGCAAACATATTTTTATGGACTATACAAATTCCAGAACATATAAGCCTGTTACTGTTAATAATGCCAACACTTCGTCAGACTCTGACGAAAGAATAATCTCTGATTTATTCTTCGACCTTGAGAAAGCATTGAAATTAGAATCAAAACATCACCTAGACTATTTTTAGAATTTACACAAGAACATCATCCCAAGGGGCCTGAGACTTCGTCCTGATCCAGCCTTTAAAAACGATCCAGAATTTGTAAAATCCTGGGATTCGTTACTGCATGATACCACCAGGTCGCTCCACAGGCGTGACTTTGCTTGCGGTGGTGGCCAAGGCGAGGTACAGAATCGTGAGGCAGAATCGTGGTCCGTGACAGGCCAGAGGGCAGGAAAGGCAGCACGGGATCAAAGTCAATGGCAGAGAAGGTCAAGGCTGGCAGCAAAGAACGTAGTCAGGAACGGAATCGGGAGCATAACGGGAAATCACCATAAATGCACAGGGAATCAAATACAGCACAAAGATTCGGCAGGGGACACAAAAAGGGGCAGGGAATTTAATTGGGAAGGTGGCCGGCCAGCGGCGCGCTGGCCCGTTAAATCTTAGAAAACCGGCGCAAGTGCCCTTGGAGACACCGCACGCTGGAGCAAGGGAAGGTAAGTGCTGCTGCGGCTGTTGTGGAGGGGCACAGAGAGGAACAATGGTGCGCCTGCGACCCGAGGAATGGGTCACAGGTACACGCTTGACTATTACATTATATTCTATGGATGTACGATTGCTCATATACTTATGTCTCTTTATGTAACCAAAAAAAATTACGAAAATTATTCCACAAAAAATACTAGGTGAGAGAAGCCTGAACCACTATGAAGTATACAAGAAAAATACAAATCGTGATTTAAAACTTAGCTTTTACTGAACTGGTTAAGAATGAACACACAGTAATGTGGCTTCAAATAAATTGTGTGAACGCATGGTGCCCATCTGAAAAATAAAAAGATACAATGCAAGTGTGAACCTGGTGGCCTCCTTGTAAGGTTCAAGAGTATTTTTGCATCTGCAAAGAAAAGGGGAGAGCTCACCGTTGTGGGCTACACATCTTGTAATGTCAAAGGTCGATATCTACACTCTGGTTTCCGGATGTTCATCCGTAATGGTGCCAGAAAGAAAGGGTCAATAAGATGGTTACGGGCACCCTATGTCCATATAGAGTGTAGAAAAAAGAGAAAGAATCAGGGTGCTATGACTGTAGGCGTAAGAGGCAAGGGTCATAATGGCTATCACTCTCCCTGCTAGTGCCCTATATCCAAGGTCTAGAACACCCTGATGACCTAACCTCGGGGTTGTGGCCCTAGATGGCCACGGCCCCGACCGGAACCTTACCCTAGATAGCTGGCCCTGTTAATGGACCTAGTCTATAGGTATAGTCCCAGTCAAATGCAGGTAAGTGCAAGAAATATGTTTAATAGTCTTTATAGACAGAGAGAAAAAAATGTCATAAGGGTTATTGCGCAACCAACTCCCGACAGGGCCTGTTTCACCCTTTTGGGCTCATCAGGGGATAGTTAGGTTCGCCTTTGGGATACCCTTACCCTGATAAATAGTGCAGGGATAGTGGAGATTTTCCCTTAGGGAAAAGATAGTTAAGTGCTGAAGTGCTGCAGGGGTGCAGGTGGAAACTGCCCCGTTTGCAGCTGGCAACCAGTGGGTCCTCCTTTTTTGACAGGGCCTGTTTCACCCTTTTGGGCTCATCAGGGGATAGTTAGGTTCACCTTTGGGATACCCTAATGAAAACAATGTAACAAAAATATGTTAAGGTGTGCATAGCCTTAAAAAGATATAGGTGATAGTATGTAATCAAAACAGTACATGTCCTTACCTTACCCTGATAAATAGTGCAGGGATAGTGGAGATTTTCCCTAATAAGGAAAGAGGTTGATCAGTAAAGTGCAACAACCATCAATGTGAACCCCCAAAAACAGGAGTATGTGTGTAATGACCTCAGATGGTAGATGTCTTACCTTAGGGAAAAGATAGTTAAGTGCTGAAGTGCTGCAGGGGTGCAGGTGGAAACGGCCCCGTTCGCAGCTGGCAATCAGTGGATCCTCTCAGAACTGGCGTGCGACACAAACATATAAGCGTGCCGCGTGTATGTGCGCCCGCCCCCAACGATCCTCCCCTACCTGTCTGGCCACGATCGTATTGGTTAGTGCAGCCGGCGGCGGGTCGGGCATGCGCATGCCCGGAAAAGGGGGAGGGCTAGGAAATGCCCTCACGCTAGTGCCCGCTCCACAGACCCAACGCGCATGCCAAAGGGTAACACACGAATCTAGTGAGCGATGATGTGCGCTAAAAGATCCCTATGTGATTAAGGGAATCTATTAATCACACAATCACACAATTTATTTGAAGCCACATTACTGTGTGTTCATTCTTAACCATTTCAGTAAAAGCTAAGTTTTAAATCACGATTTGTATTTCTCTTTATGTAGCCCCAGACAGACTTGATAACATTTAGATCATGGCTCTAAGGGGTCATATCATCATTTTCAGTATTCCTTGTTCTTCTTTACGCTGAAGTTGTTTTCTAATGGCATTGGCATTTGGGTCGTTACCCGTCTGCAGAATGTTTTGAGCCTTTCAGATGCATCCCTGCTGGTATTGCATGGTACTGATTGATTAGTACTTACCTGTAATTGTGAACATTGAGAGTACCATTAAACCTGATAAAATTCCCAGCTTCAATTGCTGAAATGCATTCCTAAACTTACAAGAAACCTCCTCTATGTTTTCTATTGCCTGCAAATACTCATTCTTGTACTGCTCTTCAGTTCTTCTGTGAACAAACTGCCTTCTTCTGTGAAAAAAACTGCTGTCTGTTAGAGCCATAAATAGATAAACAAAATATAAATAGTATAAAATATTGATTCATCTGTTCAGAGCCTCTTCTGCCATTTTTGGGCACCCGATGTTTTTTATATTGTTGAGTGGCTTAACAATATTTTCATGTCCAAGGTAGGATTTTTTGGTCATACAACTATCATGAAGATAACTTCTTTTTTTAATCAGATCATTTCTATTCAACTCCAAAACAATATTTAGTTTTAGTACAAAGTAAACAAAAGACAGATGAGCACTCCTTCTACAGAAAAAGATACAAAAATATTATCAAACAAATATTTAAAAAAATACCCTACAAAGCTGATCCAGAGGCATAAGCACAAATTTATCCCAGTTGATAGTCAACACTGACTTTTTCAAAATATTCAATAAAATGCCCAATGAAGAGTCAATATCTCCTTTTTATAAGATCGCAGTGCACCCCTCTCCAAAATCCTACAATATCATGCAACATCAATGCTGCTAGGTGCTTAACCTCCAGGACAATGAGAAGTGGCAACAGGTGGAAGTCCTCCCTAGTGCTGCTACTCAGGAGAACAGAAGAAAATACATCTATACAGCCTTATTTCCCTTCTATGGATCCTTATAATGCTGGCGACGGGTTCCATCCCTGGTCCCAATTCCTTGTGGCATGTCTACTTTCAGCTGCCATGTCCTTCCATGCTACAGCTCCCTTCATTCCACCTGACATGGGGCCCTGCCAGTTTACATCTCTGCTTGTGCACTGCCTGCCTTCGACTCCAGAGCAACTTTGACTACCCACTTTGACTGACCCCTTGGTACTACATACCAGTGTCTGGGCCAGCTGCTATCTATACTAGGACCACCACAAGAGGAAGCGGCCTTGTCATCTCTCCGTAGCAAAGTCCGGATCTCTGAAAAGGGGTAAAGCGGTGAATAACGCCCTTAGTGTGTGGCCGAATGCCAAACCAGTTATATAGCACAGTGGGCTCACACCCACTCCTCTTTACAGTCCTAAACATATCTCTTGCACTATATTAAGTAGTTCAATAGTGAGCTCTCTAATGTCTGGTAATATCCAGAATCAAGATCCCCCTAACATATGTTCATGGCATCCCAGGGCACAGTCTCTGGAGCTGACCCATCATTGAGCTCAGACTATTGAAGCAGAGCAACTGGGATACCCCCACAACTAGCTGTAGCCAGAATGGATTAATTCACCATGTCCCACTGCGCAGAAAGGTATTTTGTGATAGGTATTTTGCATTCTCACACTAAGAGCATGAGCAGGTTGGAACCTACTACCAAATCAATTCTGGAGAATGACCAATGCAATGCTCCATACCAAAAGTGTCGAACTCCAGGACTTCTAAATCTCCAGATATCAAATAGGCCTACTTCATCTAACAATTGAGGCAGGGCAGTTTGAGCTGCTGCCGCCTTCAAGGTGGTACCAGCATGAAACTTAATCATCTACTTGCCTGCTGTCTGAGCAGCAGATTGGTATATCTGGATCTATTGTTTTGGAACTTCCAAACTGATGGCCCTGCTGGACATCTTCTGACTTCAAATGGACATATTTTTACAGCGTGGTGCTAAAACCTCTATTGAGTTTGTATTTAAAGCACGACTTTGTTGTTGTTGCAATAATGAGTACTTCAGGTAATAGTGGCAAACTATGTAATATACTTAATTAATTGAAACAACTTCTCTGTGCCTTTTTTCTGCTCTTCTTTCTCCTGTAATGAGCAGTGTATCTGAAATCGATTACACAGCATTTATGGAAAGCAGGCTAATGATGAACATTTTCAAAACCCACAGCATATTTCATTTGATGATTCAGCTATCATAGGGGATTAGACTATCCAGTAAATAATTAAGTTACCACTTCTCCAGTTCATTTATCTCTGATCTGTCTATGGTGTACTTGGACATAATCCTTATTTACACTAACTGATTAAAGGAAATTTACCATGTTTTTATGCACTGTGAACCAAACATACCTTGAGAATGCTGTGTAGAGACACTGATGCAAAAACATGTAGAGTCGTTTTGCTCAAAAAACTATTATAAAATTCAGGGCCTTGGGAAAGCTGGGTCCATACTGACTGCTATGTTTCACTAATCAACCTGAGCTGGATGAATCATACACAGCAGCTGGGGGATGGTACAGTGATTGAATACTTCACAACACTGTGATTACATCATTCACTGAAGCATTGCATAATTAGGGTAAGAGGAGAAGTGCTGGAGCAGCCAGAGGAGCGACAGAGCCTCATTATCATAATTTTATCATAATTTTTTTTCAGCAAAACCACACCAAGTTCAGGGATTAAACAATATATGTTTCTGCATCAGTGTAGAAACAAATGGTAGGTTTTCTTTCATCTTGAAAGAAAGGCAGGGGGAAAGAAAGGACACAGAAACATTTTTTCTGTAATAAAGTAGAATGCAAAGCTTACTATTATCATCTGCACTATTGATTTAATAACATTTTGGTAACCGTTTAGTTACGCTTTAATACTTTGGTCTGTAATTTCTATTATTTTAGACTTTTTGATGATAGTATTCCTGTATCTTATCATGTAGCATTCAGGTAGAGTTATAATAGACAGTTAAAATTGTTTCCAAAAAGTTCTTACGTTTGGGAGATAGAAAATTGAGAAGAGTGGAAATTCCAAAGGGGAACAATTCTAATTTTGCCTCAGGGACCGTGGATTACAAATTTCATTTTAAAAGAACAAATAAATGTAATTTTACATTAATACCAGGCAGTGAGACGTAGTAGAATGGAACAGGCTGTTATTGGTTACAGTAAGAATAGCTTAGTCTGCCTTTTTATTTAAAATTTCACATTGCCTAATAAATCTCCAACTAAGGCACCAAGTGGAACAAAATAGTTGCCAGATGCATTGGTGACTTGGCAACAGTGCAAGTAACTGTCATACACTGGCAAATGTACATCCAGTAAAATGTTAAAAAGACAAACTGCACATTATTTAAACCTAATGAGGCCTCGGGAAGGAAGGAAAATTGCAATAAAAGTGCTGCCTGATCACATACAGCTTTATATGCCCCTAGTGAAAACTCCAGTCTCTTTGGCACTGTGTTTATAGATAATAAAGCTAATTGCTGGTGTCCTGCTGATGACATTAGTAAATTGTTTCTCAATTATTAAACACTACAGCAGCAGTAAAGCGGAGCTGAAGGATCCTACTTCAATTCACATCAGATGTTCCAAAATGATATCAGAATGATCAAGGTCTGGGTTTTGTTATAACTGAACACAGCAGGGCTTATAGAGGCTTTTATTCTGTGTTACCCTGAATTCATGCACAAAAGCTGCAAAAATGAACCTTTTATAATTATAATTAAAGAGAACCTGCTACCTGCAACCAGCTTTTACTCCCCAAAAAGGTCTGAAATATCCTTTCTAGAATTTCCTCTATTATGTCTGTCTACTATCTTGCCGTTTGCCTATATAAAAAAAAAATTGTCACCAAAGTCATATGCATAATGCCTGAGAACAGTCACTTTTGGTGGCTAGGAGGATGCCCATATCTTGGTCTCATTAGTACAATGTTTTTGTTATAATTTTTAAATAAGCATCTTATTCTTTAAATCCCATCACAGTAGTTCACAGAAGCACAAGCCTGATGTGATTCCCCCTTCAGCCTCTCATTTATGACTCTTCGGTTATCTTCAGTTCTGTTTCATATGGCTTTGGAAGTGTTTCTTTTTACAAGTAAACATGCAAAGTTTAAAACAGGAAATGGTAAAAAGGATATTCTTTGTGAGGTTCCTAGTTGTTTAATGGGGTAAAAGCTGGTGACAGTGTTTTTCTTAATGTCAGGTATATGCAGATGTAGGTTTATATAACCACTGAATACTGTTTTACTGGTTAAAAGCTTAAAGGGGTATTTCGGGAGTCAGCATAATTTATATTCAATTGAGCCATTAAAATATAGGAACAAAGGGAGCGATAATCCAGCAGCCCGACTTGAGCGTAAAGTTCAATAAAACTTCTATTTATTTCATTTTCTTAAAATGATTTAAGAATCAAAATGATTTAAGAAAATGAAATAAATAGAATTTTTGGCATTTACACACATTATTACTACGGTAACAGAGCAGGACAGTCTGTTACTGAGAATGGGATCATGGGAGTTGTAGATAGCGTATTGGAAATAACTCCTACTTTAGAAAGCCCATAAAATCTTGTGAATCATTAAAGCAAACTATTTTAGCTCCATTTTTGTGATTAATGACAATGAGTTTTTTGTATTCATTTATTTATAGAATTTTGGGTTTTTGTATCAGATATTCATATTCCCGGAATACCTTTTTAATTGTGTGTTTTTGCCTTGAGACTTGAAAAGAGGTTTTCTGGGCCCAAGTTATTAATGGCTACCCATGGATAACAAAAACAAGAACGGAAAAAAAAAACGGAAGCAAACAGTCCTGTCCATTGTGTAGTAGCTTTGCATGTTTTATCCAGATACAGCTGGAAATGGTGCTACGAAAATGAAGGAGCTGTCTGTTTTTAGTTCCATCCTTTGTGTACAAAAGCTACTGGCACTGCAACTCTTAGCTTAGCTTAGTGATCGAGTAAATAACGTAATAATGACCTATCCAATAAATGGGAATAAACCTAAATATTCAGTATTTCAAGAGAACCTATGTAATCTTTAACAAGCATTACTACTTACTACTACACACTAAGCACAATATCCCTAGATCTCTCCAATATTCACCCATTCACCCCATGTACAGGGATGTGGACTTCTCTGGAGAGATATTGTAAGGTTGCTTCCTCTAGTGCTGGTCCCAGTGAGGATAGCACCTGGCCCTGTGGACACAGATTGGTACATGGAACCAAGGGATCACGCAAGTGAATAACCAAGGTCAGTCCAAAGTAAAGGCAGGCAAAGAACAAGCAGTCTTGGATAACAGGCAGAGGGTCATGGCAGACAGAACAGGATCAGAAACAAGCTGGGTCAAACGCAGAGGAACAAAGATCAGGAATTGAGTCAGAGAGCAAGCATAGGGTCAAACACAGGTACTCAGTATAAACATGTACACTATATAGCAGGACTAGACAAGCTTGGAAACTTTGCATACTGGATGATATAGCCCCAGGTAAGAGCTGGCAGGGGGGAACAACAATGCAGGTGCACTCAGTGGGCCAGATTTTGCTGCCGTTTTGCCGGAACCCATTCATTCACCTGCATGAGCCCCAACTGTAACTTTCTATCGGACTTTGAGTACATGACTTTGCTATTTATTGAGACCCTACAACTAATAATTTTGTGTACCTGAAATAGGTTGATTTAGTAAATTATCTTTTAGAACATTTTAGCTTCTGAAGGAGTGATGTTGACTACATCCTTAATGTTTATGAAAACCTATGTTTGTCATGGATTCTAAAGATGTGTCTGTCAGTAGGTCCGTCATCAACAATTGACATATTGATCTTGAGAGGCATCAGTTGTTTTAAATGGTGACCTATTATGACTCCTGGGAACTTACTAGCGCCTTGTGTCATCATCTACTGTGTGTTTGTTAAAAGCAGATAAGAAAGAGATGTGTTCAACCATGAAGTATAAGTTTAAAGGTCTTGTATCCCAAGGCTAAAGTCTATGAGCTGTTGAAAAGGTTTGTAGATATGTAAAACCTTACTACTTGTATAATTTACGGTTCTTGCACAAACCTCAAAAATAGCTGACCCAGAAAAAAGACCCCACAAAGTGGCACTAAAGTAAAGGTGCTCGTAAATTAGCTATGTACATTCATCTACCCAAATGGCTTTTAATATACTTGGAAAGAAAAAAAAAAAAAAACTATATGTATATATTTCATACACTGTCTTTATTTACAAAATTGCACAAAAATATGAACAATATTAAAATTAAAATATACATGTACAGACATGGGCTTTGGGCAGTGGCAGTATAACCACCCATGGTGGTTCCCAGCAGGAGGCATTCTAGTGCTAATGGATTGGTGAAGCATGCCAGCTGACGTGCAACGATTGCAAGAGAAGAGTCCAGAGACTAGATATTTTTTACTAGGCCAAGCCTGCTTGATAACAGGCTTTAGAGAAAACAAAAGCAACACATAACAATGCAGCTTGTATAATTTACCTTAAATCCTTAATAACCGCACTATTGGGAATCTACGGCAGTCATTAAGGGTACTTCTTCTGACGCGAAGCCTTTCTATGGTGGCGTGTGAGAAGAAGATTTCGGGACATCGGGTCAGTATAGTGCCGGTGTCGGGTTGTGATTTCACCGCCCAGACCCGGGAACTAACACCCGGGATCGGAAAAACTCCGGTGTGCTTACTGGGGGATCCGATCCCTCCTGCCGTTACCCCGGGCCCAGCGAGTGCCCCGAGACTGCCGGCTCTCCTTCACGCCGGGTTCCGCCTCCTGGCAGCATGCTCAGTTACTTACACTGTACACTGCAATACAATTATATTGCAGTGTAAAGGCTTGAACAAGCGATTGGAAAATGTAAAACAGGTAAAAAGTATATAAAACACAAAAAAGTACATATTTGGTATCACCTCATCCGTAGCAATCTGTACAATAATTCTAAATCAATATTGAACCCGCTCGTTGAACGACGTAAAAAAAAAAACACGAAAAACTTCCTGTAATATACAATTTTTCATCAAACACCATTACAAAAAATGCTCTAAAAAGTGATAAAAAAAGCTACATTATAAATAAGCTCCAACCTCCTCCCCTATTGAACCTCCCACTAATGACTTTGGCGCCCACTTATAACATAGGCTTTGTAATCCTAACATGCCTTGCTGCTCACTGCGCATGCGTTACACTTCTTACTAGGCTGTATGTAGGTATGCAAACTCACTACACAATTTGCGTACCTCTGCACGGCCTAGTAAAACAGCGTAGCGAAGGGACGCATGGACAGTGCATGTTAGGAATAAAAAGCAGTCATTAATGGGTGGGTAAATAGAAGAAGGGTGGTGAAGGCGGTTTGGGGTAGATTCTAAAACTGAGTACTATACAGATAGATATGTTTGCTAAGTACTGTTGAGTCTCTGTTGGAACTTATCACTAGTGAAAAAGAATCCTCTGCAGACAGGTTCCCTTAAAAGGAAGTCTACTAAGCAGTTTTGACCAACAGACTTTTAGGCTTTCAATCATTCTTTTGTGTTTTGTTTGTAGCAGCCGAACGATGGAAGACTATTTTATATTTTATAATTGGACTTGATGCACATGGGTGCAGTTCTGTGTGAGATATCTTCACTGAATTGTTGCAGAGCTCTCCCCTCTCTTCTTAGTAAGAGCTATAGCACAACTATTATTACAGCAGAGGAAAGAGGCTATGAAGCAGTTTGAATACAGGACATATACTTAGGTGTTTGACAAATGGGTTAGTCCAACCTGGAAACACATTGAAGGAATTTATCAAGACTGTTGGTGGTCCACCTCCTGGATCTAGCCTCTTAGTACAGCCGGATACAGTCTCCACCAGGCTTTGTGCATTTCGCTTTTCTGTTGATCAGATGTCTCTTAGTGGTTTTTCCTTTTCATGTGGCATTTGAGGAGTTAAAATCTTTAGTAAATTACCAACTTTTTTTCAGGTATGTTTGGAAAACAAGATTTGTGACTTCTTACACATCTGGAATTTGGGGATATATCAGGGAACACTGCTGAAAACATTGAACATGGTAAATTTTGAAGGAAGACTGTCTTAGGCAAAAAAAAGTTGCAAAAGTGAACAAGAGCCAAAAAAAGTCACAAATAAAGAAGAAAAAGTCAAGCCAAAGAAGATACATGTGCCCCTTTTGTCTCTGTCTGTACAAAGTCTTGTTAAGTGATTACCAACTCCCAGTGTTATCTATAAGAGGTCAGAGTGGCAAACAGAACACCCAGGGGATCATGTTTCTTAGTTTTTTTCTTTTTTCTCTTACATTTGCGATTTTGTGGGGCACATTTGAAAATTTGCTGAACAATTTGCGACTTTTACACTTACCCAGCAGAGTTTGCTGCAACAGTGTTGCTGATGTATCTTCAGAACATGGACGTTATAAAAAAGTCAAAATTTTTGCGCAAATAAACTCTTTTCCCGAGCAGGTGGAGAAAAAAGATTAAAGGGGCTGCTGAAGAATTTGTGACTTCTGTGAGACTTTTTTTAAAAGTCGAAAAAAAAAAAAAATTTCAGATTTCAGATATATCACACTCTAAAAACCAGAAACTCAGGTGGCGTTTACATTGCGTTTTGAAATGCAATACAACAGCTGAGAAGAGGGGATTTGCCTAATAACATTGCTTTTAACATTTACAAAATGCAATGTTAACGTGGTGGTGTTAATGTGTGCGTTAACGTGTGTGTTTGTTAAGTTATTTTTTACATATATGTAAATATTGTGTTAACAGTTGCGTTTTGTAAAATGTTATGTTAACAACAATGAAATTAGTCAAATCTGCTTTTCTCAACAGCTGTATTGCGTCAAAACGCAATATAAACGCCACGTGTGGAAAAAGCCTGAGGCCGCGTTCACACGTTGCGTTTTGACCTGCGTTTTCATTGTGTTTGAAACGCATATACAACAGCTGAGGAGAGGTGATTTGCCTAATTACATCACTGTTAACCTTTCCGTTTACAAAATGCATCGTAAACGCGATGTTAACGTACACGTTAACAAAGTGTTAATGCATGTGTTTTGTTAACGCATGCGTTAACATTGCGTTTACAAACATAAACGGTAATGTAATTAGGCAAATTACCTCTCATCAGCTGTTACGCAATGAAAACGCAACCAAAACGCAACGTGTGAACGCGCCCTGAGGGTGCAGACACACGTTCAGTTTTTCCGATGCAGTTTTTGAAGGCAAAAGCAGGTGCGGATCATAATGGGTGAGGACGTATCATTAAGAAGTGCTACTCCTCATCTATGTTTACTCCACTCCTGGTTTGGGCATCAAAAATTGCATATCAAAAACTGAATGCGTGGCTGCACCCTCAGGGCGCGTTCATAACAAGACGCTAGTGCACAGGGTGCGGGGCTCGGGCTGATCGCATATGCGTTTCCCGGGAAACACATGTGATTGATATCCCGATCGCATGCGTTTCTCTGGAAACGCATATGTGATCGCCCCGAGCCCTGCCCCCTGTGCGCTATCGTCGCGTTATGAACGGATGCTAGCGGAACGTGTGAATGCGCCCTCAAAGTCACTGCTAAATAGTGTGGTCAAAGCACCAACACCTGTGGTTTCTATTGGCCTTGCAGTTTTGCAGGTGAGATTGAGCTATTGCTCTGCATTACCTGTAAAATTGAACTGCCATTGAGTATGGCAGTGTGCGGTTGGATCAACCACTAGCCATTACCTCTCTCAAGCACCTAATGCAATGATTGAGTGCTACAGAATGAAACTAGATTGAAATGTACTGATCTTCACAGAACGCATCTGTTTTTTCTTAATGCTGTTCCTAATATTCGACAAATACTGCATGAGATGGGACTGGTAATTAGAGAAATTACTTCTAAACCTCCTGAGAACTTGTTAGATATTATAAACTTTGTCTTCTTTTTGGACATTGTTGACAGGTCAGACACCAGCTGCTATTCATTACTCTGCATTCCACTTTGATGTCCCCAAATCTTGTGTCAAAGGTGATGGTAAAGCAGTAAAGAAGACAAAGCACTCCATTAGCAATGCAGAGGCTTTCCCTTCATCAGCTCCTACTCTTTCACTGCACTGTGTGATTGATTCAAAACAACCTGTCATCTCATCTGACTTAATGATGGAGTGCACTGGTAATGCACTATAATCCTGTCATTGTGTTGTGACGTTACATGCCAACTCACCTTATCTGTCTGAGACAGCAGTCTGCAGCCATTTGGCCAGCATTTTGGACAATCTATTTTGTATCACAAACTAGGATTTGTATATATTGTGCTGCAATGTACAGTAAGGCTGCATTTACACTGCCGCAAGGGGAACATATATACGGCCAATATATGTCCCACATAGACGGCAATGGGCGCCCGGTGCCCAACGGGAGCAGTACGGTGCAGCACACGTGCGGCACTGTACCGCTCTGTACCCTGGAAAAAGATAGGACATGTCCTATCTTTCCCCATAGTACGGCGCCGTGCGCCATATGTTCCTATGGAGAGGGACAGGGGTGAGCTGCGCTCCCCTCCTCCTCTCCCCTTGCGCTGCCGTTGCCCGCCATGCTACAGTACGGCGGGCAACGGCAGTGTGAATGTAGCCTAAAACAGTAAACTTCTCCACATAAGTAATGATACAATACCATGTTGCAATCGGAGCATATTATGGAGCCTCTCTTATTACAGACTGTACAGAGTTAAAAATTGTCTTGAAATGTTAAAAAAATTGGTCTATTTTACTGTAGACCATTGATTTCTGCAACAAGTCCCATACCTATGGATGAAAACACCACCAATTTTCATTGGTCTCCTTTCAATGTTGTTGCACAGTTCTATTAGGTTTTTCGAGCTTAGGTCGACTCTTATTGGTTTTAAATTACCGGTAAATCCTTTTTCGAAGGAATTTATGCAGAAAATACATTAGAAAATTGTAGAAAAATTTTTATTCTGGAGAATATATTTTATAGGGTTTCAAGGTCTCCATTAAATATAGCCATATGGCTTTTAGCTATAGCTCAAGATCAAATGATTGGAAAATAAACAACTTTCATTTTCTTCTCTTGTGTTAAATTTTATTCTACAGTGTTAGATAAGAAGAGTGAATTATCATTATCAGTTATATGATATATTCAATGTCTTTCTGAGAAAGGAACCAGCTTGCTTTTAAGATTTTCCTCATTCTGTTGTCATGATAAAGAGTGAACAGATGTTTGGATTGAGCTGCAGTGAAGACCAAACTATCGGCATGTGGTTTTCTATGGGACAACCAACTGTTCAGATATATTCTCATCACCGTATAATGAACGCGTAGCTCCTCAGGAGGTTGAGATGGATAACCCCTATTTATAAACTGTAACAACATACTGCTGCATGACAACATGAAACTCGTATTCAAGATGCTGTATACGCAGGCCACAACTTTATAGGGGACATGTGTCTGGTCTCACCTTTGCACAGTCACATTAGGTTACAAAGTGTTTTATAGGATATTGCAGGAAATATTCAAATATGTTTTCCAGGATGGGACAAGGAAAACAATACCTCTTTTTGCTAACTTGAAAGGCAGCCCCCTTATCATCAAGCATAACATTAAGAAAGCATAATGACACACCCCTGCAAGGTGGTCTTAATTGGCAAAGAGAACTCTTACTTTCTGAACCATGGGATACTGCATCACAGCAGTAATTTTCCCTCTAAACATTTTGTTATTTGGTAAAATACATAATAGGCAGTAATGAGCCATCATGCAGCAGTACATAGAGTTTAATACAGTACAATTGAAAACACCAAATGCCACCAGACTGGCTTTGTGTCCTTCATGGCTGGGACCTTCATGGTGCGGCTGCAGTACATGGTGATGCTATTGGTCCCCCAACTCAAGATATAGACAATATTGTTTCTTGACTTTTTTGGAGAGGGGAGTTACTTGTCATCATTTCCGGTTATATGCATACCTAATTTTATCTGTTCTATGCTTCACTGTGGCAATCTGCCGATTATTGTTGTTGTTCCCCTTTAACCTATAGAGGGTCCATAAATGCATGTTTATATGCCTATTCCTGAGTAGGTGCAAAAGGTCAGAGTGACATTGAGTTTGAGGGAGGTAACCCTACAGGGCCCTCAACATGTTAGTAAGTAGCCTTTTAGCTCTTTTTAATTCTTCTTTTGTATCACTTTTCCCCTTCCCTATTTTTCCCCTCTTATTGTAATGGGGATAATGGACTCAGGGGTGACATATACAACAGTGCTCTCTTAAACTCCAGTCCCCCCAACAGCCCTGCCTGCTTGCCTCCGTGTATCCTAGGTGATACTGGGAAAACAGGGTCCCTCCCTACACACAAAACAAGACAAATAAGCAACTAACACATTAAGGGTGGTAAACAATGCAGATCACAACAGAGGCACCATATAAGGTACAAAATCGCATATAACAAAGGATAGAACAATAGTCAATTGCCAATAGCCAATCAGATAATCATAAATACATAGAAAACTAAACAGTCGCATAGATTGGCAAGGGACACTGCACACACAAGATATTTTTGTGTTGGTCAAGAACCTGGTCCAGGGCCCAGCTCTGACATTCAGAGTGAGTTAACCTCTGCTGGACCAGAACCAAGCTGCAGAGAGTTGGGCATGGTAGGCTCAATCAGCAACCCAGCAATAGAACACAGTTCAGACTCCTGAGTAAGAGTTATCCAAAATCAAGTGTCTCCTCTGTCTAATAGCATGAACTGTGTCAGAAGGATGCTGACACAGATGTCACATATATCCCCTATATATTGTGTATGTAAAAAGCACATATTTTAGTATGTCCCCCGTGGACCGGACCCGCCGAAACGGGGTCCGGCGTGTACCCCGTGGATGCTGGCTCCTTTTTACGCCGGGTTCCGCCTCCCAGCAGGACCCGGCTGTAAGTAACTTGAACAAACGATGGCAGTCTCACAGATAGTATGGTACTTACATATGCGCATATGCGCATCAGTGCTTCAATCTCATTGGTCATTATAGGGCCCCAGTTTTTAAGATTGCAGGGGGTCCAAAGAGCTAAGATAACGTTTATATGTCATAAACAGTGATAAGCAAGTCTGAACCACTGAATTCTGTTGTGATTCGGGTTCGTGCTCAGGGGAAAATGCAGAAAGCCCTTTAGCTAACATGTCACAAATAATTAAATGGTTAAACAATTAAAATTAATATTAATCGAATATTAATGTAGATTATGATGAGACCAGTTGACCATCCAAGGTGTGGGTAAGCCTTACTCTTCCCCAACAAAGATGTACGGTATAATGGAGAGCACATTCTGCATATTTGACCACTACATATTTTGGCTGGAAATAACTGGGTGTAAAAATTCAATAATTTAGGAAAAAGTTCAAACTTTTTAAACAAAAAGTCATGCTACAATTTTTCTTTGTAGAAACATTTTGCCATTTGTCTTCTTTGTATTTGCATAATTTGTTTTACATTTTCTTTTTTATGGATGTTAGAAGGTTTATAGTTTTAGTAGCAAGTTCTCAGATTTTCACATTTTTGGTGACCAATTCAGTTTGGAAGTGATCTATAAAGGCTCATGTACTATAGACCCCAAGTAACACCATTTTACGAACCTAAGATCTCAAACTATTCAAATCAACATTTTGGAAGTCTGTTAACCCTTTAACCCTAATTCTTTCTCAGAAAGCATACAGAAATGGATTGGATATTGAATATTCTCATTTAGCCCTAAAATGGACACATTCAGAAGGTATTAGAGGTAAATATACAACCCAAAATTTTTGGATTATTTCTTCCAAATATGGCAATACCTGACATGTGGATGTCAACTGCTGCGATGTCCAGAACGGAGTTAGTGCTATTGGGTTTTTGTCAAATTTCGCTCAAATTATGCCAATTTAGACAAACACCCCGAAAATCATTCTGCGGGTTGTCCCGAGTACAGCAATACCCCATATGTGGCAACTATCCATAGGTTAACAGCAGGGCTGAGAAGGGAAGGACCAACATTTAGCATTTGGAGCTCTGTTTTCATGGGTTTGGTTTTGGAGTGTCGTGTCCTGTATGCAGAGCCCCTGAGGGACCAGTACAAAAGAAACCCCCAAGAAGTGACACCCCTCAAAGAATTTATCTAGGGTTGTAGTGTGCATTTTATCCTCCAAGATGCTGGCCAAAATGTAATGCAAAGTGAATGGAGCAGAGTAAAAATTACATTTATTTCTCAAATATGCTATGTTAGTGCTAAGTCCCAAGTGCTTTTTCCCAGCTCATGAAACTTGGGACAAACATGTAAAAAATCATTATGTGGGTTATCCTGGTTATGGCAATACCCCATATGTGGCAATAATCTACTGGATGGGCACACAGTAGGGCTAAGAAGGGACAAGCAAAATTTTACTTTTGGAACTCCTATTTCATGAGATTGGTGTTGGGATGCCCCTGAGGTACCACTACAATAGAAATCCCCTGAGAAGTGATCCCATTTTGGAAATGGCACCCCTAATAGAATTTATCTAGTTTAGTATGAGCATTTTAATCCCTGAGATGCTGGCCCAAATGCAATGTGAATGGGGCAGTGTAAAAATTGCATTGTATTCTCAAATGTGCCATTGTAGTGAGAAATGTATTCAGCCCAATTCATGCCACTGGAGACAAACACCCCAAAAAATCATCATTATTATTATTGTTACTACGGGTATGGCAAGATGTCTCTGATTTTTCTGTAAGGAAGCCTCTTGAACGTGATAATATAAAAGTTGTCAAGGTAGAAATGGTTCCCCTGGTCCAGTAGTGGGTGCACCAAATCCCACACTATTTTTCCAGCAACTCCCAAGAAGGGGGGGGGGGCATTCTGGGGGCACTATTCTGGAGTCTTTCCCTTCATATACCCTGAACTTATATGTGTAGCCTGATGCTACACACAGCTACACATATACATCGTCACGCCATACCTTGCCCTTGCCGCCATACCTTGCCCTCATATTTGGAAGGTACTTGTAGAAATGAAGCCTCCCTTTGAAATGTATTAGGGACTCGTCAATCGTGGGTATGCACTTCCAAAAATTTGGCACTTAAATAATCTATAATGGGTCTGAACTCACATCTGGGGTCATCTTTGGGTGGGCACTGTGCATTCTCAGCCTAATGCAAAAACATATGGATGGCTTCAAAGCACATCATGATCATCGCCATGTGGAACATCGGGTGTGCTACAATATGTCTGTGCCCCAATAGGCACTGATTGTGGGCTTTTTTTATCAGTCCCATAACAAGTACTATGCCCCGATATTCCTCCATCTCTGCTGTGGGTTTGTGCGTAAAAAGAATTGGGGATTTCTGCAATATGCTGTGCAGCATAGTGTCCAATGCTCTGAACCCTGCCGTGTCTGTGTATCACTGAACTGGCCGTAAAATCAGGGACCTGAGGGGCATAGTTAATAGAGGTCACCCATGTGGGGTCAGAAGTCCCAGGCACTTCACCAGAAGCCCCAGCACCTTCAGCAATAGCCCAAAGGCGCCTTCTCGGGGTTACTTTGGGATGACGAGGTGGACAAATAAAAACGGACACTAGTCCCCAGTAACAGATTCCGTATCAGAGGTAATATAACTGTATGCCTCCAATGTTTTACGGGCCGTGATTTACCCTGACCTGAAAACGGGAAAACGGATGATGGAGGGATAGTACACAAACTTGTGCACACTACAACTTCCTACACACTCCAAACTTGTCCACACGACTACTACTACTCCTCCACACAACTACTACTGCTCCTCCACACGACTACTACTGCTCCTCCACACGACTACTGCTCCTCCACACGACTACTACTGCTCCTCCACACGACTACTACTGACAAGTCACTGCGCTCAGCAGCGGATACATCCGCCACAAAGCAGGAAGCGGTTAAAATGTTGGTGAATTGCTTTAAGATGACATCTATAGTGTAAGATCAGTTTAACTGTTGGATAAATATTCAGTATTATATACAGGAATGTTTGTTTTCTTACTAATATAGAGAGACCAGTCAAGTTGAGATGCAATCATGTAAACTAGCTCTTAAAAAAAGATCAGAACATCAGATTAAATATTACTATTATGACATTGGAAACACCAATGGTTTCCAATGATATTTTTTAAATGCCGCAACTGTCGCAGCTTAAGAAAGTATTCCTGTCTTGCATAAGTTATAGTATTCCCATTATTGTAAGACTATTGAGCAAACATCTTATAAGATTATGGCATTCTGCTTGGAATGTGGAGAGGAAAGGAATGTATGGGTCAGAGATGTCTTTTCAAAATAATGAATGACCACTTGACATTCCGCATTGTGATTTTGAAATATTTCAAGGTTGAATAATTGAAAGATCTCAATTCAACTTTAAATAAAGTTACTGCAGTGGAGTTAGACTTCTGTTTGTGAGTGTGGAAATATTTGTTCAGTCATGTTGTAATAATACATGTTTGAAACAAATGTTTTTATGATTTTCATATGTTAAAATTATAGTAAAATAAGAATTCTTATTTTTTTTATTCAACTTTATCAAATATATAGGGGAAAGTCAATCAGTAATATTTCTCTTTCTCATTTATCTGTCAGTGTTTTTTTTGTTTTTTCTTAGTCTAATTTGTCATTGGTGTTTTTGCTTTAATAATAATAATTCTTTATTTATATAGTGCACACAGATTACGCAGCGCTGCACAAGCATATCAAATTGGTCCCTGTCCCCATGGGGCTCACAATCTAAACAACCTACCAGTATGTTTTGAAGTGTGGGAGGAAACCGGAGTACCCGAAGGAAACCCACGCAAACACGGAGAGAACATACAAACTCTTTGCAGATGT
Organism: Engystomops pustulosus; assembly: GCA_019512145.1. Lineage (NCBI taxonomy): Eukaryota > Metazoa > Chordata > Amphibia > Anura > Leptodactylidae > Engystomops > Engystomops pustulosus. Next base: position 117,473,479 of record CM033641.1, read on the forward strand.
TGACCTGGGTGGCATAAGCTTTGTGTTAAATTGGACTTTTACTTGTTTTCACATGTTTGGCTGCTGTGAAGGATGCAACTTCTTTTAAAAAAAGAAGTTGCAAATTTATGGACAAAAAAGTTTTTTTAGCCAATTTCTCCAGCCAAGACTAGGTGAGCTTTTGCATATTTTTTGCTACTTTTAAAAAGAATAGCAGATTGTTAATAGGAAAAACTTGTTTACAAAGTTGAAAAATTAGCAAATTTCCCATTACACTAAAATTAGCGATTTTTAAAAAATGTAACATACTAGGCAAAAAAAATCTAATATACTCTAGACCAGTGATTTTCAACCTTTTTTGAGCCGCGGCACACTTTTTATACTTAGAAAATCCTGGGGCACACCACCAACCAAAATAGCACAAAATGACACTAAAACAGTCATAAAAGGCCTCCCTTTACTAATAAAAAGGCCCTAGCTGCCTCCCTTTACTAATAAAAAGGCCCTAGCTGCCTCCCTTTACTAATAAAAAGCCCCTAGCTGCCTCCCTTTACTAATAAAAAGCCCCTAGCTGCCTCCCTTTACTAATATAAAGCCCCTGGCTGCCTCCCTTTACTAATAAAAAGGCCCTAGCTGCCTCCCTTTACTAATACAAAAAGGCCCTAGCTTGCCTCCTTTATAAAAAAGGCAGCCCTAGCTGCCTCCCTTTACAATAAAAAGGCCCTAGATGCCTCCTTACTAATAAAACGGCCCTAGCTGCCTCCCTTACTATAAAAGTGCACCTAGCTGCCTCGCCTTCAAAAAAGGCCTATCTCCTACTATAAAAAGGCCCTAGACTGCCTCCCTTTACTAATAAAAGGCCTAGCTGCCGCCCGTTTAACTAATAAAAGGCCCTGGAAACGGCCCTCACTTTTACTAATAAAACAGCCCCTGGCGCCTCCCTTTACTAATAAAAAGGCCCAGCTGCCTCCCTTTAACTAATAAAAAGCCCTAGCTGCCTCCCTTTACTAATAAAAAGGCCCTAGCTGCCTCCCTTTAAACTAATAAAGGCTAGCTGCCTCCCTTTACTAATAAAAAGCCCCTGTGTGGCCTCCCTTTATCTAATACAAAAAGCCCCTGGCTCCTCCCTTAGCTAATAAAAAGGCCCTAGCTGCCTCCCTTTACTAATAAAAAGCCCCTGGCTCCTCCCTTTACTATAAAAAAGAGCCCCTGTCTGCCTCCCTTTACTAATAAAAAATCCCTAGCTGTCCTCCCTTTACTAATAAAAGCCCCTATGCCTCCCTTGACTAATAAAAAGGCCCTACTGCCTCCCTTTACTAATAAAAAGGCCCTAGCTGCCTCCCTTACTACTAAAAGTGCCCTACTCCTCCCTTTACTAATAAAAAGGCCCTAGCAGCCTCCCTTACTAATAAAAAGGCCCTAGCAGCCTCCCTTTCTAATAAAAGCCCTGGCGGCCTCACTTTACAATATAAAAAGCCCCTGCGGGCCTCCCTTTCTAATAAAAGCACCCTAGCAGCCTCCCTTTACTAATAAAAAATGCCTTCTTGCCCCCCTTTACTAATAAAAAGCCCTTCTAGCCCTCCCTTTACTATAAAAAGAAAGCCCCTGCGGCCTCCCTTTACTAATAAAAAGCCCCTAGCTGCCTCCCTTTACTAATAAAAAGCCCCTGGCGGCCTCCCTTACTATCAAGAGCCCTACAGCAGCCTCCCTTTACTAATAAAAAAGCCCTAGCGGTCTCCCATTACAAATTAAGAGCCCGTAGCGGCCTCCCTTTACAAAATTAAGAGCCGTAGCGCCTCCCTTTACAAATTAAGAGCCCGTAGCGGCCTCTCTTAACTAATTAATAGGCCCTAGAGGCCCCCTTGTAGCCCTATTTAAAAGGCCCTAGAGCCCCCCCTTTACTAATTAAAAAGGCCCTAGAGGCCCCCCCCTTTACTAATAAACGGCCCTAGGGAGCCCCCCCTTTACTAATTAAAAGGCCCTAGAGCCCCCCTTTAATTTAATATAAAGGCCACTAGAGCCCCCCCTTTACTAATTAAAGGCCCTATAGGGCCCCCCCTTTACTAATTAAAAGGCCCTAGAGGCCCCCCTTTACTAATTAAAAGGCCCTAGAGGCCCCCCTTTACTAATTAAAAGGCCCTAGAGGCCCCCCTTTACTAATTAAAAGGCCCTAGAAGCCCCCCTTTACTAATTAAAAGGCCCTAGAGGCCCCCCTTAACAAATAAAAAGCCCCAGCCTACCTTTACTAATAAAAAAAAAACCCTAGCTACCTTCCTTATACAAATAATAACCTTATATACTTACCCTTGATGTCTTCTTCCGCGTACCTTCACTCCTAATGGCGATCCGCTCACCTTCTGTAGCTCCTGCACCGCGCGCCTCTGGTCACGTGACTTACGCGACCTGACGTCAGGTCGCGTCAGTCACGTGACATGGGCCGCGCGGTACAGGAGCTACAGAAGACGGGCGGATCGCCGACGAGGGGCTTGGAGGTAAGTATGGGCGCAGAAATACGGGGGCGCGGCGGCAGCTCGACACCGGGGCAGCCTAGTTCGGGCAACTTTCCCCCGCGGCACACTCAACCTTGTGTCGCGGCACACTAGTGTGCCGCGGCACACAGGTTGAAAATCACTGCTCTAGACCTCCCCCAATATATTTCCCACTTTCCTATCATCAATGTAATCAGGAATTGTATAATATTAAGAAATAAATTCAAGCTACTATGGCTATATACAGTAGATGTATTGGCTAATGTGGTGTCCATTCATACAACTGATGGCCAATGTTGGTTGTGCACCTAATTATGATGAGGCTATGATGAGGCTGATGTGTTTCTGAGGGTAAGAAGAGGGTTAGCAGCAGCTATATGTTCATCAATGTTTTTTGATGTATTTTCGGATGTGTCTTTGCTTGAAGTCTCAATGACTACTTCTTGTGTGGCTATGTGCTATTACTGATGTACATGTGACTTGCACACTAATACCTCACTCATCACATGTCTCATACATTAAAAGCGGTTATTCGCCCATTAGTCACATTTTAGTGTTCAACCCTGTTCACATACAAAGATAAGTATTTTTTGTCTACTTCAAAGCCAGATGCAATTTAACAAAGTTGGAATTAAAGACAGATGAGAGGATTATGTTACCTTTTAGCTGATGCATGAATGTATGTGGTGTTTAGGGATGACTATCCCAAGTGTTTCCTGTGACATGATATACTGTATGACATCGATCTGTTCAAAAGCCTGGGAATATTATGGCTAGTGGCTTAAAGTCATTTTGAAGGTTCAAAGAATAAAGCAATTTCATTTCTCAATATAAAATGCAAAACAGCTATAACAGTTAATAAGTGTGTGATGGCCAGATCTTAAATATGCCAGCAGAAATCTTAACTTTTGGTCAGATTACATATTTTAGAAATTATTGTTCATTTTGTACACAATGAGTAAAATACCTTAAAAGCTAAGCTATGTTGGGTATTTTTTTCATGAAAAGCTACTAACATTTAGCAAATAAATTGTAGGCATTCCAAGTGTTATCAAAAACAAATCATGTACCCCACAAAACTGACAAATTAAAATTTAAAGCAGATAGTATCTTTGCCAAGAAAAAAAAAATCAACAAGACTTAAGGGGGTTTTCCAGATTTGTTCATTTTTATTTCAAGCACAGCAGCGGGGCAAATAAAGAAATTAAACTTTACTCTCCTTACTCTCCCAAAAGTTGCTGTCTGTTTAGTGGAAAAAGTGAGTGACTTCTTACTCAGTTGGGGGAGATATATCAAAAGTGTTGCAAACTAGAGTTAAACCACACAGTCTTCTGCTGCACCAGATTTATCAAGCTGTCTGAAAGTCAGAACATTTCTAGTTGCCCGTGGCAACCAATCACAGCTCCCCTTTAAAATATTCATGAGCACTGGTAAAATGAAAGCTGAGCTGTGATTGGTTGCCATGGGCAACTACAAATATTCGGACTTTCCAACAACTTGATAAATCTGCTTGTTTTGTCTTTTTTCCGTCTGCTACTTTGGTCATTTATCAATTTCACTGTTAAATGGAGTTTTTTTTTGCATATCTTTCTGCGATATGTGTTACAATAGTCTCAATAATGTTGCGCAAATGTCTCAAGTCACTTCTTTCCATTTTCTATGTTTTCCTTAAAGGAAACCTACCATTTGATGCGATGCATTATGAACGCAAACATACCTTGAGAATGCTGTGGCTACACAGATGCAGGATCATTTCTTGTTTAATCCCTGTGCCGAGTGGTTTTGCTTATAATGCAGATATAACATTATGATAATGAAGCTCTGTCTCTTGTATGGCTCCTTCAGCGCTTGCTTCTGCGCTTCTCCTAGGCTGTTAGTTTTTCTCGGCAGGAGAAGATGATGCAATCACTGTTCTCCCTGCCAGACAGAATAATTAATCGCTAAAGAGATGGAATCCTGAGGAGTCCGAAACTCAAAATAGCGCTACACACATGAAAAACTCATGTAACTAAATCAAAATGACACATGTTAAGTAGCCAACAAAAGATCCAATTTTTATTTGTACACAGTAGAAAACAACATAAATATAATTACAAGAATCAGACGGACAAGAAATAAAAACAATTAAAAAGGGAAACATATATATGTTCCCATATGCAAAAAACACGGTGGGTACCTGGCACCTGATAAAAGCCAGTGTACCCACTGTAGGAACCCCTCAGTGCAACACTACAGATAAGAAAATATATCAGACCAGCAACCAATGATATATGTAAAAACAAGCAGGACAGTGGGTGTGCACAAAACAAGATATGACTATATGAAGCCGAGGCCTGAGAATAAATGCATAGAGCACAGCCAAATAGCCTTCTAATAAAGAAGAATAATCAATTGCTGCACCATCCCCCAGCTGCTGTGTATGAGTGATCCAGCTCAGGTTGATTAGTCATGCTTGACTAACCTCCATTTGTAATTACAAGCTCAGTGTTGATTGAGGCAACCATGTTGACCCAGCTTTTCCAAGGTCCTGAATGTTATAATTGTTTTTTCAGCAAAACCACTCAGCTCAGGGATTAACCAAGATATGATCCTGCATCAGTGTAGCAACACCATTCTCAAGGTATGTTTGCTTCATAATGCATCAAATCAAATGGTAGGTTTCCTTTAAAGGAAACCTACCACCACAAATCTACCTATAAAGGTAGATCGGGTGGTAGGTGAATCAATGGGAGATATTTTCTTTTTTATGGATGTTAGAAGGTATAGTTTAGTAGCAAGTTCTCAGATTTCACATTTTTGGTGACCAAATTCAGTTGGAAGTGATTCTTATACAGGATCAGTATATAGACCCAAGTAACACCATTTACGAACCTAAGATCTCAAACTATTCAATCAAACATTTTGCGAAGTCTGTTAACCTTTAACCCTAATTCTTTCTCAGAAAGCATACAGAAAGGGATTGGTATTGAAATATTCTCATTAGCCCTAAAATGACACATTCAGAAGGTATTTAGAGGTAAATATACACCCAAAAATTTGGATTATTTTCAAAAATATGGCAATACCTGACATGTGGATTGTCAACTGCTGTTTCTCTGCACAGCGAAGCAGAAAGGAGGTTAGTGCTATTGGGTTTTTGTCAAATTTCGCTCAAATTATGGGGGGGCCAATTTAAGACAAACACCCGAAAAATCATTCTGCGGGTCCCGAGTACAGCAATACCCATATGTCGGCAACTAATCCATGAGGGTTAACAGCAGGGCTGAGAGGGAAGAAGGCAACATTTAGCATTGGAGCTTGTTTTCATGGGTTGGTTTTGGCGTGTCGTGTCCTGTATGCAGAGCCCCTGGAGGGACCGTACAAAAGAAACCCCCAGAAGTGACCACCCATCAAGAATTTATCTAGGGTTGTAGTGTGCATTTTATCCTCCAAAGGATGATGGCCAAAATTACTGCAAAGTGAATGGAGCAGAGTAAAAATTACATTTATTTCTCAAATATGCTATGTTAGTCTAAAGTCCCAAGTGACTTTTCCCAGCTCATGTAAACTGGAACAACTTAAAAAATCATTATTGGGTTATCCTGTTATGGTCAATACCCATATGTGGCATAAATCCCTTCCCAAACTGTGGGCCCAGTAGGCTAAGAGGAGAAGCAAAACTTTTACTATTTGGAACCCTAGTTCATGAGTTGGTGGTTGGGATGGCCCCCGAGGTACCACTACATAGTAAACCCCTGAGAAGTGATCCATTTGAGCAATGCACCCCTAATGAATTGATCTAGTTTATATGAAGCATTTATCCCTGATGGCCTGGCCGCCAAATGCAATGTGAATGGGGCAGTGTAAAACTTGCATTGTATTCCTCCAGGATGTGCCATGTGTGAGAAATTATTCAGCCCAATTCATCCACGGAGACAAACACCCCACACAGCAAATCCTCTTAATTATTATTGTTCTAGGGTATGCAGTATGTCTCTGTAATTTTACTGCTAAGGAAGCGCTCTTGGAAACGTGATAAACTATAAAAGTTTGTCAAGTAGAAATGTGTTCCCCTGGTCCGTAGTGGGTCACCAAATCCCCACTATTTTTCCAGCAACTCCCAAGAAGGGTGGGGGGCATTCGTTGGGCACTAGTCTGGGAGTCTTTCCCTTCATATACACCTGACACTTCTATGTGTACCTGAATGTACACACAGCTCCACATATACACTCGTTCCACCCATACTTGGCCCTTGCCGCCATAAGGACCTTCCACTCAATAAGTTTGAAGTGTCTTGTAGAAATGACAGCCTCCCTTTGAAATTGTTATTAGGGACTCGTCATGTGGGTATGCACTTTCCAAAATTTGGCACTTAAATAATCTATAATGGGTTCTAACTCACTCTGGGGTCTCTGTGGGTGGCACTGTGCATTCTCACCTAATGCAAAAACTATGGATGCTTCAAAGCACATCATGATCATCGCATGTGGAACCTCGGAGTGTGCTTAACTAGTTCTGTGCCAAAAAAAAAAAAAAACGGCAAATAGCACTTATTGTGTGGCTTTTTTTTCAGTCAAACCATACAAGTTACTATGCCCGATATCTCCTCCAGTCTCTGCTGTGGGTGTGTGCTAAAAAGAATGGGGATTCTTGCAATATGCTGTGCAAGCATAGTGTCCAATGCTCTGAAACCCTGCCGTGTCTGGTATACTGAACTGTCCGTAAAATTAGGGACCTGAGGGGCTAGTTTAATAGAGGTCACCCATGTTGGGGTCAGTAAGTCCCAGGCACTTCACCAGAAAGCCCAGCACCTTCAGCAATAGCCCAAATGCGCCTTCTCGGGTTTAACTTTGGGATGACGAGGTGGACAAATAAAAACGGACACTAGTCCCCACAGTAACAGATTCCGTATCAGAGGTAATCATAACTGATGCCTCCAATGTTTTCGGGCTGCCTGTGATTGACCCTGACCACGTGAAAACGGGGGAAATTGTGAGGAATGATGGAGCGGATAGCTACAAAACAACTTGTGGTCACACTACAACTTCCAACACACTCCAAACGTTGTCCCACCCGACTAGAACTACTAACTCCCCACGCAACTACTACTGCTCTCCACACGACTACTCGCACTTACTCTCCTCCACAACGCACTGCTCCTCCACACGTAACTACACTGCCTTCTCCACACGGACTACATACTGACAAAGTCCACTGTCGCCCAGCAGGGGATCCATCGCCACAAGCAGAAGCGGTTAAAATGTTGGTGAATTGCCTTTAGAAGATGACATCTATAGTGTAAGATCATTTTTAACTGTTGGTAAATATCAGTATTATATACAGGAAGTTTGTTCTTCTTAAATATAGAGAGGACCAAGTACAAGTTGAGATGAATCATGTAACTAGCTCTAAAAAAAAGATCAGAACATCAGATTAAATAGTTACTTATTATGACAATTGGACAAACCAATTGTTTTCAATGATATTTTTAAAAAAGCGCACTGTCGCAGCTTAAGAAGTATTCCTGTCTTGCATAAGTTATAGTTCCCATTATTTGTAAGACTATGAGCAAACATCTTAAAGATTAATGGTCAGTTCTGCTTGTTAGGTGTAGAGAGGAAAGGATGTATGGGTCAGAGATGTCTTTTCAAAAATAATGAAATGACCATTGACTTCCGCATTGTGATTTTAAAAATTTCAAGTGAATAAATTGAAAGACTCAATTCACTTTAAATAAAGTTAATGGACCAGTGGAGTTTAGACTTCTGTTTGTGAGTGGTGGAATATTTGTTCAGAATTTGATATAATCAATGTTTGAAACCAATGTTTTTATGATTTTCATATGTTTAAAATTATAGTAAAATAAGAATTCTTATTTTTTTTATTCAAACTTTATCAAATTACAATAATAGGGGAAGTCATCAGTAATATTTCTTTTTTCTTATCGTGTCCATGTTTTTTTTTTTTTTTTTAGTCTAATTTGTCATTGGTGTTTTGCTTAAATAATAATAACTTCTTATTTTATGAGGCCCAAGATTACGCAGCGCTGCACAAGCATATCAAATTGGTTCCCTGTCCCGCATGGGGTCACCAATCTTCTAACAATCCTACCAGTATGTTTTGAAGTGTGGGAGGAAACCAGGAGTAGACCGAAGGAAACCCACGCAAACAAGCCGGAGAGAAATTACAAACCCTTTGCAGATGGTTGACCTGGGTGGCATAAGCTTTGTGTTAAATTGGACTTTACTTGTTTCACAAGTGTTGGCGATCTGTGAAGGATGCAACTTCTTTTAAAAAAAGAAGTTGCAAATTATGGACAAAAAAGTTTTATGTTAGCCAATCTTCCCAGCCAAGATAGGAGCTTTTTGGCATATTTTTGCCTACTTTTAAAAAGAATAGCAAGTGTTAATAGGAAAAGATGTTTACAAAGTTGAAAAATTAGCAAAGTTCCCATACACCTAAACTAAGGATTTTAAAAAATGTAATCCCTACTAGCAAAAAAAATCCTAATATACTCCTAGACCCGTGATTGTAACCTTTTTTGACCGCGCACATTTTTATAACTTAGAAATTCCTGGGGGGCAACCACCAACCAAATAGCAACAAAATGACACTTAAAACCAGTTCATAAAAGGCCTCCCTTACAAAAAAGGCCCTAGCTGCCTCCCTTACTAATAAAAAGGCCCTAGCTGCCCTCCCTTTACTAGTAAAAAGCCCACTAGCTGCTGCCTCCCTTTACTGAATAAAAAGACCCCTAGCTGCCTCCCCTTTACTAATATAAAAGCCCTGGCTGCCTCCCGTATACGATATAAAGGCCCCAGCTGCCTCCCTTTACTACTAAAAAAAAGCCCCTAGCTAGGCTCCCTTTACTAATAAAAAGCCCCTAGCTTGCCTCCCTTTACTAATTATAAAGGCCCCTGGCTGCTCCCTTTACTCTAAAAGAAAGGCCCTAGCTTGCCTCCCTTTTAATAAAAAAGGCCCTACTGACCTCCTTTACTAATAAAACGAAGGCCCTAGTGCCTCCCTTACGAATAAAAGGCCCTAGCTGCCTCCCTTTAACTAATAAAAAGGGCACCTAGCTGCCTCCCTTGACCATAATAAATGCTAGCTAGCTGCCTCCCTTACTATTAAAAAAGGCCCTAGCTTGCCTCCCTTTACTAATAAAAGGCACTAGCTGCCGCCCTTTACTAATTAAAAGCCCTGGAACGGCCTCCTTTTACTAAGAAACAGCCCCTGGCTGCCTCCCTTTACTAATAAAAAGCCCAGCTGCCTCCCTTAACTAATAAAAAAGCCCTAGCTGCCTCCCTTTGACTAATAAGGCCCTAGCTGCCTCCCTTTAAAGCTTAAAAACGGCCTAGCTGCCTCCCTTTACTAATAACAAAGCCCCTGGTGGCCTCCTCTATTACTAATCAAAAGCCCCTGGCTTCCGTCCCGTTACTAATAAAAAGGCCCTAGCTGCTCCCTTTACTAATAAAAAGCCCATGGCTGTCCTCCCTTACTATAAAAAAAAAAGCCCTGGCTTGCTCCCTTTACTAATAAAAAGCCCTAGCTGTCCTCCACTTTACTATATAAAAAGCCCTAGATGCCTCCCTGACCTATAAAAAGGCCTATCTGCCTCCCTTTACTAATAAAAAGGCCTAGTGCCTCCCTTTACTATATACAAAGCCTAGGTTCCTCCTTTACTAATAAAAGGCCCTAGCAGCCTCCCTTAACTAATAAAAAGGCCCTAGCAGCCCCTCCCTTTACTAATACACAATCCCCTGGCGGCCTCACTTTACTATATAAAAAAGCCCACTGGCGGGCCTCCCTTTACTAAGTAAAAGCACCTAGCAGCCTCCCTTACTAATAAAAAAGCCTACTTGCCCCCCTTTAACTAATAAAAAGCCCTTCTGGGCCTCCCTTTACTAATAAAAAAAGCCCCTGCGCCCTCCCTTTACTAATAAAAAGCCCCTAGCTGCCGCCCTTTTACTAATAAAAAGCCCCTGGCGGCCCCCTTACTAACTCAGACCCTTAGCAGCCTCCCTTACTAATAAAAAATGCACCTGCGGTCTCCCATTACAAATTAAGAGCCCGTAGCAGGCCTCCCTTTACAATTAAGATTAAAGAGCCCGTACGCTCCTCCCTTTACAAATTTAAGAGCCCGTATTGCGGCTCTCTTTAATTAATTAATAGGCCCTAGAGGCCCCCCTTTACTATTTAAAAGGCCATAGAGCCCCCCCTTTACTAATTAAAAAGCCCTAGAGGCCCCCCTTTACTAATAAAAACGGCCCTAGAGCCCCCCCTCCCCTTTACTAATTAAAAGGCCCTAGAGCCCCCCCTTTACTAATTAAAAGGCCACTAGAGCCCCCCCTTTACAAATTTAAAAGGCCCTAGTAGTGGCCCCCCTTTACTATAATTAAAAGGGCCCTAGAGGCCCCCCTTTACAATAAAAGGCCCTAGAAGCCCCCCCCCTTGACTAATTTAAGGCCCTAGAGCCCCCCCTTTACTAATTAAAAGGCCCTAGAGGCCCCCTTTACTATAAAAGGCCCTAGACTATCTAGAACCCCCTTTACTATTAAAAGGCCCTCGAGGCCCCCCTTAACAAATAAAAAGCCCCAGCCTCAGCCACTTTACTAATAAAAAAAAAACCTAGTACCTTCCTATACAAATAATAACCTTATATACTTACCCTTGAGTGTCTTTTCCGCGTACCTTCACTCCTAAGGGCGATCCGCTCACCTTCTGTAGCTCCTGCACCGCGCGCCTCTGGTCACGTGACTTGACCGACCTGACGTCAGGTCGCGTCGTCATCGTGACATGGGCCGCGCGCGGACAGGGAGCTACAGAAGACGTGGCGGATCGCCGACGAGGGGCTTGGAGGTAAGTATGGGCGCAGTAAATACGGGGGCGCGCGGCAGCTCGACACCGGGGCAGCCTAGTTCGGGCAACTTTCCCCCGCGGCACCACTCACCTTGGTCGCGGCACACTAGTGTGGCGCGGCACACAGGTTGAAAATCACTGACTTTAGACCTCCCCCAATATATTTCAACTTTCCTATCATCAATGTAATCAGGAATTGTATAATATTATGAAATAATTCAAGCTAATAGGCTATATACAGGAGGTATTGGCTAATTGTGGTGTTCATTCATACACCTGATGGCCAATGTTGGTTGTGCACTTAATTATGTATGAGCTGTTGTGCCAAAATGTATGCCATTGTGTTGAGGTAAGAAGAGTGGGTTAGCAGCAGCTATGTTCATCAATGTTTTTTGATGTATTTTCGGATGTGTCTTTGCTTGAAGTCTCAATGACTACTTCTTGTGTGGCTATGTGCTATTACTGATGTACATGTGACTTGCACACTAATACCTCACTCATCCACATGTCTCATACATAAAAGCGGTTATTCGCCCATTAGTCACATTTAGGTTCAACCCTGTTCACATACAAAGATAAGTATTTTTGTCTACTTCAAAGCCAGATGCAATTTAAAAGTTGGAATTAAGACAGATGAGAGGATTATGTTACCTTTAGCTGATGCATGAATGTATGTGGTGTTTAGGGATGACTATCCCAGTGTTCCTGTGACATGATATACTGTATATGACATCGATCTGTTCAAAAGCCTGGGAATATTATGGCTAGTGGCTTAAAATCATTTGAAGGTCAAAGAATGAAGCAATTTCATTTCTCAATATAAAATGCAAAACAGCTATAACAGTTAATAAGTGTGTGATGGCCAGATCTTAAATATGCAGCAGAAATCTTAACTTTTGGTCAGATTACATATTTTAGAATTATTGTTCATTTTGTACACAATGAGTAAAATACCTTAAAAGCTAACTATGTTGGGTATTTTTTTCATGAAAAGCTACTAACATTTTAGCAATAAATTGTAGGCATTCCAAGTTTGTTATAAAAAAAAAATCTGTAACCCACAAAACTGACAAAATAAAATTTAAAAGCAGATAGTATCTTTGCCAAGAAAAAAAAATCAACAAGACTTAAGGGGGTTTTCCAGATTTGTTCATTTTTATACAAGCACAGCAGCGCGGGCAAATAAAGAAATTAAACTTGCTCTCCTTACTCTCCAAAAGTTGCTGTCTGTTTAGTGGAAAAAGTGAGTGACTTCTTACTCAGTGGGGGAGATATATCAAAAGTGTTGCAAACTAGAGTTAAACCACACAGTCTTCTGCTGCCACCGATTTATCAAGCGTCTGAAAGTCAGAACATTTCTAGTTGCCCGTGGCAACCATCCACAGCTCCCCTTTAAAATATTCATGAGCACTGGTAAAATGAAAGCTGAGCTGTGATTGGTTGCCATGGGCAACTAGAAATATTCGGACTTTCCAACAGCTTGATAAATCTGCTTGTTTGTCTTCTTCCGTCTGCTACTTTGGTCATTTATCAATTTCACTGTTAAATGGATTTTTTTTTTGCATATCTTTCTGCGATGTGTTACAATAGTCTCAATAATGTTGCGCAAAGTCTCAAGTCACTTCTTCCATTTTCTATGTTTTCCTAAAGGAAACCTACCATTTGATGTGATGCATTAAGAAGCAAACATACCTTGAGAATGCTGTAGCTACACTGATGCAGGATCATTTCTTGTTTAATCCTGTGCCGAGTGGTTTTGCTGATAATGCAGAATAACATTATGATAATGAAGCTCTGTCTCTTGTAGGCTCCTTCAGCGCTTGCTTCTGCGCTTCTCCTAGGCTGTGAGTTTTTCTCGGCAGGAGAGATGATGCAATCACTGTTCTCCCTGCCAGAAAGAATAATCAATTGCTAAAGAGATGGAATCCTGAGGAGTCCGAAACTCAAAATAGCGTACACACATGAAAAACTCATTGTAACTAAATCAAAATGAACGTGTTAAGTAGCCAACAAAAAATCCAATTTTAATTTGACACAGTAGAAAACCACATAAATATATTACAAGAATCAGACGGACAAGAAATAAAAACAATTAAAAAGGGAAACATATATACACTCACCGGCCACTTTATTAGGTACACCATGCTAGTAACGGGTTGGCCCCCCTTTGCCTTCAGAACTGCCTCAATTCTTCTGGCATAGATTCCACAAGGTACTGGAAGCATTCCTCAGAGATTTTGGTCCATATTGACGATGGCATCACACAGTTGCCGAGATTTGTCGGCTGCACATCCATGATGCGAATCTCCCGTTCCACCCACATCCCAAAGATGCTCTATTGGATGAGATCTGGTGACTGTGGAGGCCATTTGAGTACAGTGAACTCAACGTGTGGTGATTGAGTCACTGTTGCCTTTCTATCAGCTCGAACCAGTCTGCCCTTCTCCTCTGACCTCTGGCATCAACAAGGCATTTCCACCCACGAACTGCCACTCACTGGATGTTTTTTCTGGATGTTTTTTCTTTCTCGTCCGGCAATCCTGCCGTCTGCGCATGCGCAGAAGAGCAGGCCCACGCCTGTTAAGGAGCAGTGACCGCGCAGGCGCGGGTCTGCTCTTCTGCGCATGCGCAGACGGCAGGATCGCCAGACGAGGGCGCGCAGCTACGGCGGAGCAGCGCGCCGAAGATGGGTGAGTAGGAGGGGTAAAGTGGCTACCGGGCGTGGAGTAGCCGCCTCGTTGTAACCTAAGATGCGGCTACTCCACGCCCCATTAGCCGCATAAGTAAATTTGAATATATGTGTAATAAAAGTTATCAAAAAAGTGTGGGGAAATGAGGATTAGCCCTTAAAAGGGCTATCCTCACGTCCCAGTGATCCACCTACCACCCAATCTACCTTTATAGGTAGATTTGTGGTGGTAGGTGCCCTTTAAGGACTGGTATGAGGACCTGCATGCTACACAAGGAGGCAGATGAAGACCTTACTGTCCCATGTGGCGTGGCACTCCGTCAGCACTAACCCTGGAGGAGATGGTAGCAACCAACATCCCACAGTGAATTGCCAGCACAATGCTGCCCCCACCTCCTAAAGAGGTGTCCATGAGGAGACTTGCACTGGATTACATCGGAGCACTAGTCAGGTGCACTAGAACCAGCCACTGAGATGTAAGTTGTGGTACCAGTGAAAAATACCCAACAACAACTCTCCCCCTCCCCTCACCCAAATACCCCAATTCTAGGACCCTGTTACCATGTATCCGTAAACTGTTAATGTCATGTCTCTAGTGTATTAGTGCTGAAACTGAGATAAACACTGTGACCCTGACAGTGCTATGTATGTGTGTATGTATGTATGAAACCGTGTTAGGGAGATTAAGGACTTCCAAAAGTCCCCTGTCTGTAACCTAAATTTAGCTTAATCATCTCTGTATGCTCATTAGTATAAATGTTTGTGTTTTGGGGGTTTTGTGACTCTTGTCCCCTAATCTACGCTACACTGTGTAGGAAAGTGTCTATTCCTATATAAGGAAACCCAATTCAACCAGTTATTTACAAGAGTCTTCACCAAGGTTTTGAATGTAATTATTATGATACTGGAAGTGGCTATGTTTGTTCCCTGTAGAGGACATATTGTAGCCTTTAGATTTCCTTGTCTTTTTCAAGTATAAACTGGAAGTCTTGCTGATCTATACTTCCAACGGAAAGCATTATCACGTAGACGCGCATTTAAAAAAGGGTGCAAGTAGAAAACATTTTTAAGAAAATTAAAGTCTTTTAATGTATGTAGTAGACTAATTTGGGGGTTTAGGAAAATAATAGGAAATGTTGAAAACCCGTTGCATCAATTTGTAGAAAATAGAGAGTTCTTTTAGTAGATTTATTCAGCTGAAATGTAAAACAAATAGGTTTGGAGGAACCGACTTGTGGATATTATTGTATTGTGTTTGTCGATGTATTAACGCGTTGATGTATTTTAATGTAGGCTTTTAATGTCTAATTTAAAACAGGAAGTTATTTGCTCCTGCCATTTTTTGTCTCACTGGATATATACTATATGTCCTTATATGATTACCCTGTATCCAGGCCACAGAATGTCCCAAAAAGGCATACATACCTATGATGCAGAAATATTCACATCCAATGTTTTATGTTTCGTAGATATGCTTATTCATGACTCGATTAGCTATCCCCTGTCCCTGTAACTAATCACGGTATATTTGCGTATGTTAATTTAATATAATAAAAGCTAATAGCTTGATATTTCTGCTCCATTGGATGAAACTCAGTCCAAGCGCTAATGGGATTTAATATTTTGGAGCAGAATCAGCTTAACTAAACTCACGTGGACCTAGTTTCACGTAGCGAGGGGCACCATTAGAAAGGCACACATGCTGGGCACAGTGTAGTATAAAAAACATCTGACAGGTTTCTATTAAACAAATCTAAGTTAGGGTGACTAAACTCTGCAGCATTATCTGACCTGTAAACTACTGCTGCAGGTTAACTCTTTAAAATGTTATTCCCTTGAAGACAAGGGGTTGGCATCATCTCACAGCACAGGGTAATTATTAAGTGTCTGCTTAGAGATTCTTAAATTCAAGGGATAGAACCAAATACTGTACATAGGACCAAAAAGCAAGAAACTGACAAAAATGTAAAGACTGGGGTTAATAATGATCTTCAAATTTGAGAACTTTCTTTTATGGAAAAACCATTTCACATTTTTGGTTGTAGGGTAACCAGATTAAAGCAGATGATATTTGTGGTTTATTGAAAATGTAGTCTACAGTCAAATGCCACTGTCGCACATATATTATTGAACCTCACAAACCACCATCTTGGATCACCACCCCCTTCGACAATGTTGCGGGATGCCAATCCACTGCTATGACATCAATGAGCCTTATCAAGACTCCTTTTGCTGTCATAACAGGACATGCAATATACCCTGCTGGAGGCAGGGTCACATACAGATGCACTGCATTGCCAATGTACTGCAATATTGTAGGTATGGTACCTTATCAGATGCCTTATGGTTCAAGAACCCCAGGGGGCATAAAAAATGTTAAATAAAATTCTCTATCATCTCACTTTCTGTAGAACGGAAATATATATAAATGAACAAACATAATCACAAACATGATGTGCATTCCTGCATTCAACAATACCCGATCTATGCCCTTGAGCCCTTTACAGGCTAAATGTTAGAACACTGTACATATGGTGTTTTTGTTCAGTGCTTATTTATCCCAGCTACTGAGAAGAAATATGGATTTGCCGAAGACGTCCAAAAATAGTCCTCTGCTATCTCTGGCACTCACATTGAATAAATTGCCAAGCGCGGCGCAATTTCCGTCGACTCCATTGAAATTTATGGAGCAGAACGGTCATGCAAGGCCGTCTGCTTCACTACTCTCATCGAGCGACTAGGGTTCCAAAGGAGGTAACTGGGATCCCTTTGGATCCCTCATTTTCATGATCAGCAAGTTAGGCCCTATACTATGGATAGGACCTAACTTTAATTCGTGGGAAAACCCCTTTAAGAACCCTCTGATCTCTAGTGATCTGACCCCTGCCAATCAGCAAGTTACAACAACATGGACCAGCCAGCCATATACAAAGCTTTGGTTAGAAAAGCTACTTAGGTTGTGTAGTCGGAAATTTTTTATTTTGTTTCTAGTTAATTACTACAGTAAATATTCAAGTATAAGCCAACCCAGAGTATAAGCCAAGACCCCTAATTTTAGCACAAAAAACTGGAAAAACCTATTGACTCGAGTATAAGCCGAGGGTGGAAAATGCATTGGTCACAGACCCCCAGTATATAGCCTGCCAGCCCTTGTAGTATACAGTCTGCCAGCCCCCCAGTATATAGCCTGCCAACCCCTGTAGCATATAGCCTGCCTTCCCTCTGTAGTATATAGGTTGCCAGCCCTCTGTAGTATAAAGCCTGCCAGCCCTTTGTAGTATATAGCCTACAAGCCCACCCCCCGTATATAGCCTGCAGCCCCTGCCCCCAATATAATGTACTGACCTTCCGACGCCACGCCCCGGCTTCTATCCATTGAGACTCGGGCATCGGCTCCGTGTCCCCACTGTATGTCGCAGGCATCGTGACGTCAGCTGCTCGCTGACATCATAGAGTATGCCGGCTGTTAGGGATATTTTATGCAGGGCCCCAACAGCCCTCTTGACTTTTGTAAGGTGAGTCCTAATTAACCCATGATTGAACATAAAGACCAAGACACACGTCAATCTCTTAGTCAAGATCTTCTACCCTTTAATAATCAAAATGCATAATATATAACAGACAGAAGAGTCATCAAAGGGGCGTGAATAGTATACTGCAAAGCTATTGGACATCAGCACATTCTGGGAAAAACAATTAATTAATTGTGCTCAGTTCTCAGAGACCTTGTACACAGATATTGTTTATACTAGTTTGCTGAGAAGAAGATAAGTGGCTCCAGAATCATATTATTATGCAGCTTCGAGGACAGACTGGCTTCTCATTAAATGTCAAAGGGTATTAGCTGACAGGCGAGCAAACAGGTTACATATAATGAAGTTTGAATGATGACATTAACTTGACAATGGTCAGGGAACATGGCCGCTGTATCTAAGATGGCGGACAGTAGTCAAGATGGCGTCCGAAACCAGTGCGACCTCCTTAACACCGGCGCACACATTGGAATGGCAGCGTGCGGCTGACGTTAAAATGCCTGCAATGGACCATGCGGAAGGTGCGTACACATTTTGTTTTTTTTTCTTGACTTGAGGATGAAGGATTGTAAAACAAGCACACCGACATATTGCTGTGTGCCTCCTCTGGCAGTATCTTCTCTACTTTTAGCTGTCTATGCCCTTGTTTTTAAGAAAAAAGGCTTTAAATATTATGCAAATGAGCCTGAGGGAGTTCAGGCTATGTAAACATGAGCATATCATGCCAGAGGGTGCACACACCAGTATGTCACTGTGCTTGGTTTACAATCCTTCACTCTGGTGGTGGATGTCCTTTAAGCATACCGTATTTTTCGGACTATAAGGCGCACAGAATTGCAGAAATCAAAGGTGTGCCTTATAGTTCAGAGCGCCTTATATATGAAAAGGACTTACAGACACCAGCTGCCTTGAACTGTGCACAGGTCTGCTACCTGCTGGTCATTCATCCTTATAATCAGGGGCGCCTTATTATCCGGTGCGCCTTATGTATGAACCTAGACATTTTAGCAGACATTTATTGATGGTGCGCCTTATACTCCGGTGCGTCTTATAGTCCTGTGCAAGTAGTTTGCACTAGAAAGAATGTGAAAAATCTGATAGAAAAATGTTCCCCATTAAGTTATTCCTATAACTTCAATACTTTTTATGCAATATTAGTAATTTTACTGGGCAATTATTTCTATATTAAGAAAAATAAATCTGTATAAATAAGAACTTTAAGTGGAAGACAATAATGCACAGACAGTTGGCTTAGACAGATCATTTTAGTGAATGACTGATTTGTGCTACCTTCAGAATCAAATACAAAGCACTGGAGACCTTCACTGGAGTAGAGCTCACACTTACATGCTTCTGATCTAGACACAGATTTATCTCTTATCTAATTGTGCCTTAGGGTATGGAACCTGAGCTCTCATTGTGGTCAGATAATATCACTAGCTTGTAATATGTGTCATGCACAGACAGCTATAAATAAAAACCATGATAATGCTCTATTACATCAGATAATGAATGCTGCAAGGGCATGTAACTGGACTCCACCTGGAAAAAGTCATCTAAAATAATAAAACAGCACCCCCTATTGGAAAATATATGTATGTCATGTAGTTATACAAACCTAATGCCTATATGTAATACACTTTAAAGAAATGTTTTTCTGTCGGAATTTGTTTTCTAAATGATGGATTCAGTACATTTAGTACTGATATTAAAAGCATGAATTGTTTATTCTGTAGGAACCTGAACACAACCAATATCCCCAGGGTTTTTTCTCACATTTTAAGGCCAGTGTTTTTTTTTTTAAATCCATCAATTGGGTGCCTTTAAATAAATTGAAGGGTCTTATTTTTGCCTCCTTAAATATTTCATACATTTTAGAGAGTTCTAAAGTTGGGTAATATCTCTCTAAAACCTCTTACCCTATGTAAAACTTGTAATTTGCAAGAAGAATTTATTATTTTGGTCTAGATATTTTAAGAACATCCTTTATAAGATAAACTTTTATGGATGGAATTATCTTATAGGAATATTATTTCCTGGGTTGCAGGCCATGCAGCTCCATCAATGTTCTTGTGATCGGTGGGTGTCCCAATCTTCCGACCCCATAATTAGATTGTAATACCCTATTCTGTGGATTTTTACCAATATATATTTGTTTGTTTAGATAAGAGAAAATACCATTTCTTGAGAGTTGGTAAGCTCTAGGCTAACAAGGTTTACTGCTGAACATGAATATGCTGGTATTCACAAATAAAGTCTTAAACGAAACCTGTCATCGGAGACCTAATTCTGGCTCCCCCATGTCCCTATAATGAATAGTGTACACATAGCCCAAAAAGCCTCATTTAGTACCTTTTTTTTGGCCTATAGCAACCATGGTTTCCAGCACTCAAAAAAACTACAATCAGCAAGATGCGGGACCTGCCTCCTGTTACCTCATCACAAGCACGAGCTGCTGACCAGTGACACCATATCTATCTATATCTCTGGACCATAGCGGGAGTTGGTACTAGCCGACGCTTGGGACCGGAGTCTAAGTGGCACCTGGTCTTCACCAGCGCCCGCTGCAAAGTGGGATGGTCTTGCTGCAGCGGGGTTCCACCAGGTCGTTCCACAGGTGTGACTAGCCCGCAGTGGCTGCCAAGGTAGCAATGCCGGAGACAGTCCAAACTCTAGGTGACAGCGGGAGAACATCAAAGGAAGGAAAACTAGTACTCACGTCAGGAACGCAGGAACGGACTGGCACACGGAATAGGAACGCAAGAGCAGGATCACTGGAACACAGGAGGAGGAACTGAACTGCAGGATAAAAAGGAACGGAACACGGGAACAAGGTGGAGACGCAGGAACGCTAGTGACGCACGAGGGGTTTCTCTTCACAGGAATGGCTTGAAGATGCAGCGGGGTATGATGGTAGCCGCCACATCAAATGCAGACACGGAAGTGGCCAGCGCTAATGTGCTGGCCCTTTAAATCTCAAAGTACTGCCGCGCGCGCCCTAAGGAGCGGGGTCGCGCCTAGGGCCTAGTCTGGACAGGAGCATGGAGAGGTAAGTCCAGGGCAATGGGGCCTGCGCCACAGAGAGGGGCACGGGTGCACCCACTATCCGTGACATGAATCGTGGGGGTACCCGTGACAATATCTATCCATCTACTTCCTATCTATCCTCATATCTATCTAACTAATTATAAATTTATCTATCTATATCTTATCTAATATCTATGTACCTGCCCTACAACATATCAAGTTTTTTGAAATGAGCGGTACACTTTAGGGTGCGGTCACACGTTGCATTTAACGCATGCGTTCAAAACCGCTTTGCCTTATTAAAAAGCTGTTAACACTTGTGTTTACAAAATGCAAATGTTAATGCTTGCGCTAATGCATGAGTTAACAAACGATTGTGTTAACATAATGTTAATGAATGTGTTAACAAGGTGTTTGTGTAAACACAAGTACGTTTTGCATTTTGTAAACACAAATGTTATCAGCTGCTTAATTAGGCAAGTCTCTCTTCAGCTTTTGCAATGCGTTAAGCGCAACGTGTGACCGCACCCTTAAGGTCCTAGAAGGTAAATTGGTCATTGTCACATAGTAATGATAATAATAATAACAACAATCTTTATTTATATAGCGCCATCAAATTCCATAGCGCTTTACAAATCATATTACATGACCATCCATCTCCTGCCATTTCATGGACAGATAAGGGAGCTGATGTTGGAAAAGACATTTCTGAACCAGGGGCCTCACTTTACATTTCAAAAAAGAAGTGCAGAGGTGCTGCTATAATGTGAGTATTACCGTTGTTCCTCATTTAACCAAGTGACCAGATCTTTGGAGGAAAGAAAATCCTCCACTTCTGATCTACCTATAGAAGTATTATGGATATAGGGCAATATGCAATAAGGTCGACAGCAAAGTAAATACCTAGAAATGTCAACAGATATAAATTGTCAAAATGGGGAGAGAAAAAGAACTGGACCGCACATCCACACATTACTCAATGATCTACTGCCGCTAGGCTACATTATATAACGAACTCATGGTTCTTATTTAGATTTTGATCAAATTATATAAGCCACTAACCACTTCACCGTGACCTTGTTGTAGTGGGTCCCCTACGCTATTGTGTGCGGCATCACATGGCATCCACCACCACTGCAGCACAGCACCAGCAGGGACCAAGACCCAGCTTCCCCCCAGCATCCATACTGGCAGGCATAGCCCCTATGGCTCTAGGCCCCGGGTCCCCACCAGCACCGCACCACAGAAGCGGTGGATGCCGCCTTTACTCGGGGCCTGGAGTCAGCCGGGGCCCGCAGTACCTGAGTGGCTGGCGGTTGCGGCCTAGGCACGCTAGTGTCACGGTGCTTGGTATGGGGAACCGGAGGGCTGTCCTACAGCCTGGCAGGTCTCCAGCAGGGTGGTGTTGGCAAGAAATGATGAGGGAGAGGCTGCTATAGCGGATCTCCCTGGGGCAACCCTTTGGTCTCTAGAGGATAAGTCTCTGTGTGGTGGACAGGGTGCCCGTGATGGTGACAGCCGGAGTAGCAGGGACCAGACGGAGGCAGAGGTTGAACAGAAACACTTACAGTTCTTTATTGGAACCGACAGGAACATCGGCAACGTGCCTTTAACAAGATGGTGGAGTACTGGAGAGGTATTTGAGGGAGCCACAGGATGTAGATCACCAGCCTGGATGCAATGGCAGGCTGGGAGGCAGCTGTGTCCTAATAGGATGCTTCAGCTTGATCCTGGATATCTTCAGATATCACCCTTGAAGGTAGGATGATACCCCTTTCCTCAATACCTAGCTATTAGCTCCACTTCAGGCAGGGGCTAGGCTCTTCCTGCTCTGGTCTGGTGTGCTAGCTGTACAGACTCCGAAGAGTCTGTACTGGAGAGACTCCAGTCTGCTTCTGAGCTACTGCTCAGCTAACTTCTCTCTAGAATATTCTTGGCCAGGGGTTTTATTATCTCCCCTTGGTCAGGTGGTGGCTGCTCCTCCAATTACCTCTCAGCTCACAGAGACAGGATGTAACACAGATCATTGGATACTAGACTCTTACATCATACACAGATTAACTTCTGCCTTGCCAGGCAGGATTCACCACTGCAATGTCCCCTGTGTGATGTGGTGACATGCTATGGGGCTTATTCGCAAGCACTCCTTCGCCATTGCATCGGCGAGGGTGTTGCACATGCAATACCACACCATGTAAACAGAAATAAAAGGCTCACCATGTGTGAACAGGTGTTGAATACTCAATGTTCCATGTGGTCTCAGACACTAGCTGAGAGGAAGTAGGCGGCCACTATATGCAGTCTCCTGGGCGTAGTGCTGGTACCAGGCAAAAAACAAACTGATGAGGGTGTATGGGTGGAGGAGAGAGATTGGGACTCATCTACCAAGGGTGGTGGCACACGTGCCATTTTGTCCGCCCGACCGCATCGGCTTTTCTATGTTAACGCCTGCGATCGGGAACGAGACGCTGGTGTTTTGCGTGAATTTAATGCAAAACACCGGCGGCTCGTTCCCGATCGCACGCATTACCATAGAAACGCCGATGCGATCAGCCCGCGGCCCCCCCATGGGTGCGACTTTGTCTGTTAATGAAAATTGCGAGACTGCGGTCCCTGGGTGGCCCGGCCGTATCTTAAATAAAGGGGAATATACAAAAGTTAGTAACAATGCAATGCATGCTATGTTAGACTGGCAACGGGGGAACTGTTGACCGACGGGACGGGGGAGCCGCTGACTGACGGGACAGGGGAGCCGCTGACTGACAGGACGGGGGAGCCGCTGACCGACGGGACAAGGGAGCCACTGACCGACGGGATTTGGGAGCCACTGAACGACGGGACGGGGGAGCCGCTGACGATGGGATGGGGGAGCCACTGCCCGACGAGACAGGGAGCCGCTGCCTGACGGGAGCTACGGTCCGTTGATGCTGGCTATCTACTGGGGCAGGGGCCGCTGGCAGGCTGTATACTGGGGCAGGGGGCTGGCAGGCTGTATACTGGGGCAGGGGGCTGGCAGGCTGTATACTGGGGCAGGGGGCTGGCAGGCTGTATACTGGGGCAGGGGGCTGGCAGGCTGTATACTGGGGCAGGGGGCTGGCAGGCTGTATACTGGGGCAGGGGGCTGGCAGGCGTATACTGGGGCAGGGGGCTGGCAGGCTGTATACTGGGCAGGGGGCTGGCAGGCTGTATACTGGGGCAGGGGGCTGGCAGGGCTGTATACTGGGGCAGGGGGCTGGCAGCTGTATACTGGGGCAGGGGGCTGACAGCGGGCTGGGCTGTTATACTGGGCAGGGGGCTTGAGCAGGCGTATATACTGGGGCAGGGGCTGGCAGGCTATATACTGGGGCAGGGGCTGGCAGGTAGTATACTGGACAGGGGCTGGCAGGCTGCATTTTCCACCCTTGGCTTATACTCGAGTCAATAGGTTTTCCCAGTTTTTTGTGGTAAAATTAGGGGCCTCGGCTTAGACTCGGGTCGGCTTATTCTCGGGTATCTAAAGTAGGTACACAAAAGCCATAATAAAAGCCACCGTCACAAAAGCAAAAAAACAACCAGTGATGAGAGTATGAACACCAGTAAGGCCGGCGCCACACGTCGCGCTTTGTCTGCGCTTGCAAAGGCAGACAAAGTCACGCCCACCAGGGCGGGCCTCGGCCCGATTGCATCGGCGTTTCTATGGAAACGCCTGCGATCGGAACGAGCCTCCGGTGATTCGCGTAAATTAACCCAAAACACCGGCGGCTCGTTCCCGATCGCAGGCGTTTCCATAGAAACGCCGATGCGATCGGGCCGAGGCCCGCCCCGGTGGCGCGACTTTGTCTGCGTTTGCATTTGCAAGCGCAGGACAAAGCGCCACGTGTGGCGCCGGCCTAAGGCGAACATAAGGCTATTGTGAACACAAAAAGGACAGTTCTATTACCTGGCATGCACCCTGCATTTCAACCGCCAGCAGTGTCTTTGTCAAGGACAGGATAGGGCCGAACTTGATGAGTACTCCACAGATCACGAAAACAAAGTGTCCTATGGGGTCCCACGTATCGCAGACGGACCCCTCGTCGCTCCATGAGAGTAATGGAGCAGACAGCCGTGCATGTACCCGTTCTACTCCATACATCTCAATGGAGCCAATGGAAATTGCCGAGCGTTTGCGCAGCACCCCACTAGACCCCCCATCATCAGCAAGTTAGGCCCTGTCCAGTGGATGGGCCTTATATGAATTCGTGGGAAACCCCTTTAAAGATCCAGCCTCCTAGTAGTCTAGCATGGCCCTGTGCCATAATTAAATCTATGCTGGTCTGTCGTGGCCTAGATTTCGCCATAACCTGCACCAGGGTGTTCCCACTTGGGTCTGCCATGTGTCCCCACCTCACTTTGTCAAAAGCAGCTAACAATAAATCACAAAACCTGTGGTGTGCACCTTTTTACACATTTTTAATGCATTGCACACCCCTACACTGACATATATGACATGACAAATCTCTCCAATTAACTCATAAGCAAGAGGGCCTACTTCAAATAAATAAAAATACATTAAAGTATTATATAAAAAATAGATGATCAATTTCTCACACTTTAACAACTTTAAAAAAATCATTTTAACTATTGGCATCATAACAGTAACCAACTTCTGGTAAACTCCATTCTAGCTGCCTCTGTAGTGAACAGACTAGAATCAGCACCAGCGGTAGACCCATCTGGTAACCATTCTAGCTGCCTCTGTAGTGAACAGGCTAAAATGCAGGCACCAGGGGGAGATCTCATCCTGGTAACTCATTCTAGCTCCCTCTATGTGGGAACAGAAAGAATACAGGCACCAGGAGGGAGACCTCATCCTGGTAACTCCATTCTAGCTGCCTCTGTAGTGAACAGACTAGAATACAGGCACCAGGGGGAGACCTCATTCTGTAGTGAACAGACTAGAATACAGGCACCAGGGGGAGATCTCATTCTGGTAACTCCATTCTAGCTGCATCTGTAGTGACAGACTAGAATACAGGCACCAGGGGGAGACCTCATCCTGGTAACTCCATCCTATCCTAGCTGCCTCTATGGTGACACAGCTAGAATACAGGCACAGGGGGAGACCTCATTCTGGTAACTCCATTCTAGCTGCATCTGTAGTGAACAGACTAGAATACAGGACACCAGGGGAGACCTCATTCTGGTAACTCCATTCTAGCTGCCTCTGTAGGGAACAAGACTAGAATACAGGCAACAGGGGGAGACCTCATCCTGGTAACTCCATTCTGCTGCTTCTGTAGTGAAAGACAGAATACAGGCAACCAGGGGGAGACCTCATTCTGGTAACTCCATTTTAGCTGCATCTGTGTGACAACTAGAATACAGCACCAGGGAGAGACCTCATCCTGTACTCCATTCTAGCTCCCTCTATGGTTGAACAGACTAGAATACAGGCACCAGGGGGAGACCTCATCCTGGTAACTCATTCTAGCTGCCTCTATGGTGATGAACAGGCTAGAATACAGGCACCAGGGGGAGACCTCATTCTTGGTAAATCCATTCTAGCTGCATCTGTAGTGAACAACTAGAATACAGGCACCAGGGGGAGACCTCATTCTGGTAAATCCATTCTAGCTTGCCTCTGTAGTGAACAGACTAGAATACAGGCACCAGGGGAGACCTCATCCTGGTAAACTCCATGCTAGCTGCCTGTAGTGAACAGACTAAATACAGGCACCAGGGGGAGACCTCATTCTGGTAAACTCCATTCTAGCGCCTCTGTAGTGAACAGATAGAATACAGGCCACAGGGGTGAGACCCTCATCAATGGTAACTCCATTCAGCTGCCTCTATGGTGAAAAGGCTAGAATAACATGCACCAGGGGGAGACCTCATCCTGGTACTCCATTCTAGCTGCCTCTATGGTGAACAAGGCTAGAATACAGGCACCAGGGGAGAACCTCATACCTGGTAACTCCATTCTAGCTGCACTGTAGGAACAGACTAGAATACAGGCACCAGGGGAGACCTCATCCTGGTAACTCCATTCTAGCTGCCTCTGTAGTGAACAGACTATAACAGGCACCAGGGGGAGACCTATTCTGGAACTCCATTCTA
Source organism: Engystomops pustulosus (assembly GCA_019512145.1). Lineage (NCBI taxonomy): Eukaryota > Metazoa > Chordata > Amphibia > Anura > Leptodactylidae > Engystomops > Engystomops pustulosus. The sequence continues at coordinate 117,500,112 of CM033641.1, forward strand.
GCTGCCTCTATGGTGAACAGGCTAAATACAGGCACCAGGGGGAGACCTCATCCTGGTAACTCCATTCTAGCTGCCTCTATGTGAACCAGACTAGAATACATGGCACCAGGGGAGTACCTCATTCTGGTAACTCCCATTTACGCTGCATCTGTAGTGAACAGACTAGAATACATGACCAGAGAGAGACACTCATTCGGTAACGCCATTCTATGCGGCCTCTGTAGTGAACAGACTAAAATACATACACCAGGGGAGACCTCATCCTGGTAACTCCATTCTAGCTGCCTCTGCAGTGAAACAGACTAAATAATACACCAGGGGGGACCTCATCCTGTAAACTCTCATTCTAGCTGCCTCTGTAGTGAACAGACTAGAATACAGCACCAGGGGAGACCTCATCTGGTAACTCCATTCTACTGCTCTCGTAGTGAACAGACTAGAATACAGCACCAGGGAGATCCATTCTGGTACTCCATTCTAGCTGCATCTGTGTGAACAGACTAGAATACAGGCACCAGGGGGAGACCTCATCACTGGTAACTCCATCCTACTGATCCTCTATGGTGAAAGCTAGAATACAGCAAAGGGGGGAACCTCATCCTGGGTAACTCCATTCTAGCTGCCTCTGTATGAACAGACTAGAATACATGGCACCAGGGAGATCTCATTCTGGTAACTCCATTCTAGCTGCATCTGTAGTGAACAGACTAGAATTACAGGGCACCAGGGAGGAGCCTCATCCTGGGTAACTCCATCCTAGCTGCCTCTATGGGAACAGGCTAGAATACAGGCACAGGGGAGGACCTCATCCTGGTAACTCAATCACTAGCTGCCTCTATGGTGAACAGGCTAGAATACAGGCACCAGGGGAGACCTCATTCTGTTAACTCCATTCTAGCTGCATCTGTAGGAACAGACTAGAATAACAGCACACAGGGGGAGACCTCATCTGGTAACTCCATTCTCTAGCTGCATCTGTAGTGAACAGACTAGAATAACAAGGCACCAGGGGGAGACCTACATTACTGGTAACTCCATTCTAGCTGCCTCTGTAGTGAACAGAACTAGAATACAGGCACCAGGGGGAGACCTCATCCTGGTAACTCCATTCTAGCTGCCTCTGTAGTGAACAGACTAGAATACAGGACACCAGGGGGAGACCTCATCATGGGAACCCATTCTGAGCTGCCTCTGTAGTGAACAGACTAGAATACAGGCCAGGGGAGACCTCATCTGGTAAACTCCTTTCTAGCTGCCTCTGTAGGGAAAGAATAGAATACAGGCACCAGGGGAGACCTCATCCTGGTAACTCCATTCTAGCTGCCTCTATGGTGAAAGGCTAGAATACATGCACCAGGGGGAGACCTCATCCTGGTAACTCCTTCTAGCTGCCTCTATGGGGACAGGCTAGAATACAGGCACCAGGGAGACCTCATCCTGGTTACATATTATAGCTGTATGCGTTAGTGAACAGACTAGAATACGGCACCAGGGGGAGCCTCATTCTGGTACTCCATTCTAGCTCCCTCTATGTGAACAGACTAGAACATACAACCAGGGGGAGATCGTCATCCTGGTAACTCCATTTCTAGCTGCCTTGTAAGTGAACAGACTAGGAATACAGGCACCAGGGGCGACCTCATCCTGGAACTCCATTCTAGCTGCCTCATGGTGAAACAGGCTAGAATACATGCACCAGGGGAGGATTCTCATCCTGGTAACTCCATCTAGCTCCCTCTATGGGTGAAACAGACTAGAATACAGGCACCAGGGGGAGACCTCATTCTGGTAACAACTCCATTTAGCTGCATCTGTAGTGACAGACTAGAATACAGGCACCAAGGGAGAGACACTCATTCTGGTAACTGCCATTCTAGGCTGCTCTGTAGTGAACAGACTAAAATACTACACCAGGGGAGAGACCTCTCCCTGTAACTCCATTCTAGCTGCATCTGTAGTGAACAGAATAGAATACAGGCACCAGGGGGAGACCTATCCTGGTAACTCCTTCTAGTGCTCTGTAGGAACAGACTAGAATCGGCACCAGGGGGAGACCTCATTCTGGTACTCCATTCAGCTCCCTCTATGGTGAACAGACTAGATACATACACCAGGGGGATTATCTGGTAACTCCATTTAAGCTCCTCTGTAGTGAACAGACTAGATACAGGCACCAGGGGAGACTCATCCTGGAACTCCATTCTAGCTGCCTCTATGGTGAACAGGGCTAGAACTAATACATGCACCAGGGGGAAGATCTTCATCCTGTAACTCCATTCTAGCCCTCTATGGTGTAACGATCTAGAACAGGCACCAGGGGGAGACCTCATGACGCGGCGATGACTGAGATCAAGGGCTGGGAAAAAACCATACCTTCTAGCATACCACCCCCTACCTAATAAAACACAGAGACAGTTATCTGTTGGAAAGAAATGGTCACAGCTTTATTAATCATTGTTGAATACAATCTGAAAATAGAAAAATACAAGTTATTCAATGAACATAACCTGTATAACATCAAAATTAATGATGGCTGAGCTTGGCACACCACTAAAATCGCATGCCTTCCCGCTAACGAAAAAACATTCAGAATAAGTTCTAGTCTGTCACTCAACAAATGCACGCTCCAGCGCTAAGGAGAACCACACCCCCAGTCTCCACTTGCGCCAACCTCAGCTCAGTGGCGACGAAGGCTGGTGGCCCTAGACCAACCATTGGAGACTAGAAACACCACCTTCCTCCGGTAAAGCCCTCACGGGGGAATTAGTTATGTTCTCGAAACCACAACTTACTATAGTGGTAAATTGCATAACCACCCGAATTTAAATGTACTAACTGGTATGCCAAGAACCCGCCACTCACAATTGACATCTAACTGACTCAACCTAACCCCTAACAAAATAGCTTTTAAAATACGTGTATCCAACTCCAATAAACGCATAAGCGTCCCTATACAACAAAACTAAGGAGGGTGGCGGCGACAAAAATTTTCTGGCCAGAATGAGGCTTGCCAACTATGCCAGCCACTTATAAGCCCTACTAACCCCTCCCCCCATTCTAGTCCCCCTATCACCTCACGCTGCATTTCCACCTCCAAAAGTTCAAACCCCAGTGTTTAGGACCCCTTCCAGTCCAGTAGATCATGCCCGCTCTCCGCCCATCTGCCATCAGGCTCCGGCTCACATTCTGGCTAACTCCATTTAGCTGCATCTGTAGTGACAGCCTAGAATATAGGCACCAGGGAAGAGACCTCATTCTGGTAACTCCATTCAGCTGCCTCTCGTATTGAAAGACGAAATACATACACCAGGGGGAGACCTCATCCTGGTAACTCCATTCTAGCTGCATCTGTAGTGAACAGACTAGAATACGGCCCAGGGGGAGACTCATCCTGGTAACTCCATTTAGCGTGCCTCTGTAGTGAACAGACTAGATACAGGCACCAGGGGAGACCTCATTCTGGTAACTCCATTCTAGCTCCCTCTATGTGGAACAGACTAGAATACATACACCAGGGGAGATCTCATCCTGGTAACTCCATTCTAGCTTATGCTCGTAGTGAACAACTAGAATACAGGCACCAGGGAGGACCTCATCCTGGTAACTCCATTTACTGCCTCTAGGTGACAGCTAGAATACACTGCACCAGTGGGGAGATCTCATCCTGGGAACGTCCATTCTAGCTCCCTCTATGTGAACGACTAGAATACAGTGCACCAGGGGGAGACTCATTCGGTAACTCCATTTTAGAGCTGCATCTGTAGGAACCGACTAGAATACAGGCACGCAGGGGAGATACCTCATCTGGTAACTCCTTATAGCCTGCTCTGTAGTGAACAGACAAAAATTACCTATACACCAGGGGGAGAACCTCACTCCTGGTAACTCCATTCTAGCCTGCATCTGTAGTGAACAGACAGAATACAGGCACCAGGGGAGACCTCATCCTGGTACTCCATTCTAGCGGCTCTCGTGTGAACAGACTAGAATACAGGCACCAGGGGAGACCTCATCTGGGTAACTCCATTCTAGCTCCCTCTTGGTGACAGGACAGAATACATACACCAGGGGGAGATCTCATCCTGGTAACCCATTCTAGCTGACCTCTGTAGTGACAGACTCAGAATAAGCGGCACCAGGGGGAGACCTCATTCTGGTAACTCCATAGTTAGCTGCATCTTGTGTGAACAGACTAGAATATAGCACCGGAGAGACCTCATTCTGGTACTCCATTCTAGCTGCCTCTATGGTGAAACAGGCCTAAGAATACATGCACCAGGGGGAGATCTCATCCTGGACTACATTCTAGCTCCCTCTATGGTGAACAGACTAGAATACAGCACCAGGGGAGACCTCATTCTGGTAACTCCATTTTACTGCATCTGTAGTGACAGATCTAGAATATAGGCACCAGGGAGAGACCCTCATTCTGGTACTCCATTCAGTGCCTCTGTAGTGAAAGACTAAAATACATACACCAGGGGGGACCTCATCCTGGTAACTCCATTCTAGCTGCATCTGTAGTGACAGACTAGAATACAGGCACCAGGGGGGAGACCTCATCCTGGTAACTCCATTCTAGCTGCCTCTGTAGTGAAACAGATAGAACAGGCACCAGGGGGAGACCTCATCCTGGTAACTCCATTCTAGCTGCATCTGTAGTGACAGGCGAAAATTACAGGCACCAGGGGAAAGACCACTCCTGGTAAATCCATTCTAGCTGCATCTGTAGTGAACAGACTAGATACAGGCACCAGGGGAGACCTCATTCTGGTAACTCCATTCTAGCTCCCTCTATGGTGAACAGACTAGAATACATACACCAGGGGAGATTCATCCTGGAAACTCCATTCTAGCTGCCTCTGTAGTGAACAGACTAGAAACAGGAACCAGGGGGGAGACCTCATCCTTGTAACTCCATTCTAGCTGCCTCTGTAGTGAACAGACTAGAATACAGGCACCAGGGGGAGATCTCATTCTGGTAACTCCATTCTAGCTGCATCTGTAGTGAACAGACTAGAATACAGGCACCAGGGGAGACCTCATCCTGGTAACTCCATCCGCTGGCCTCTATGGTGAACAGGCTAGAATACAGGCACCAGGGGAGACCTCATCCTGGAACTCCATCCTAGAGCTGCCTCTATGGTGAACAGTAGAATACAGGCACCAGGGGGAGACCTCATTCTGGTAACTCCATTCTAGCTGCATCTGTAGTGAACAATAGAATACAGGCACCAGGGGGGAGACCTCATCCTGGTAACTCCATTCTAGCTGCCTCTGATGTGAACAGACTAAAATACAGGCACCAGGGGGAGACCTCATCCTGGTACTCCATTCTAGCTGCATCTGTAGTGAACGGCTAAAATACAGGCACCAGGGAGACCACATCCTGGTAACCTCATTCTAGCTGCATCTGTAGTGAACAGACTAGAATACAGGCACCAGGGGGAGACCTCATTCTGGTAACTACCATTTAGGTGCCTCTATTGGTGACAGACTAGAATACCTACACCAGGGGGAGATCTCATCCTGGTAACTCCATTCTAGCTCCCTCTGTAGTGAACGACTAGAATACAGCACAGGGGGAGACCCTCATTCTGGTAATCCATTCTAGCTCCATCTGTAGTGAACAGACTAGAATACAGGCACCAGGGGAGACCTCATTCTGTAACTCCATTCTAGCTGCCTCTGTAGTGAACAGACTAGACACGGCACCAGGGGAGACCTCATCCTGGTAACTCCATTCTAGCTGCCTCTATGGTGAACAGGCTAGAATACAGGCACCAGGGGGAGACCTCATCCTGGTAACTCCATTCTAGCTGCCTCTATGGTGAACAGGCTAGAATACAGGCACCAGGGGGAGACCTCATCCTGGTAACTCCATTCTAGACTGCTCTATGGTGAACAGGCTAGAATACACGGCACCAGGGGGAGACCTCATTCTGGTAACTCCATTCTAGCTGCATCCTGTAGGAACAGACTAGAATACAGGCAGGAGGAGTCCAGGCAGGAGACGCCATCCAGTTCGGGAGACCTCATCCTGGAGCCCTTCTAGCTGCTCTATGGTGAACAGGCTAGAATACAGCACAGGGGGAGACCTCATTCTGGTAACCCATTCTAGCTGCATCTGTAGTGAACAGACTAGAATACAGGCACCAGGGAGAGACCTCATTCTGGTAACTCCATTCTAGCTGCCTCTGTAGTGAACAGACTAAAATGCAGCACCAGGGGGATCTCATCCTGGTAACTCCATTCTAGCTGCTCTGTAGTGAACAGACTAAATACATACACCAGGGGGAGACCTTCCTGTGTAACTCCATTCTAGCTGCACCGTAGTGAACAGACCTAGAATACAGGCACCAGGGTGGAAGATCTCATCCTGGTATCTCATTCTAGCTGCCTCTGTAGTGAACAGAACTAGAATACAGCAACCAGGGGGAGATTCATCCTTGTAACTCCATTCTAGCTGCATCTGTAGTGAACAGACTAGAATACAGGCACCAGGGAGAGACACTCATCCTGGTAACTCCATTCTAGCAGCCTCTTGTGAAACAGACTAGAATACAGTGCACCAGGGGGAGACCTCATCCTGGTAACTCCATTCTAGCTGCATCGTGTAGTGACAGACAGAATACAGGCACCAGGGAGAGACCATCCTTTAAACTCCATTCTAGCTGCCTCTGTAGTGAACAGACTAGAATACAGGCACCAGGGGAGGATCCTCATTCTGGTAACTCTCCATTCTAGCTCCCTCATGGTGAACAGACTAGAATACATACACAGGGGAGCGATCTCATCCTGGTAACTCCATTCTAGCTCCCCTCGTAGTGAACAGACTAGAATACAGGCACCAGGGGAGACCTCATCTGGTAACTCCATTCTAGTCCTCTGTAGGGAAAAGACTAGAATACAGGCACCAGGGGGAGACTCATTCTGGTACTCCATTCTAGCTGCCTCTGTAGTGAACAGACTAGAATACAGGCACCAGGGGGAGACCTCATCCTGGTAACTCCATTCTAGCCTCTATGGTGAACAGGCTAGAATACAGGCACCAGGGGAGACCTCACCTGGTAACTCCATCTAGCTGCCTCTAGGTGAACAGCTAGAAACAGGCACCAGGGGGGACCTCATCCGGTAACTCCATTCTAGCTGCCTCTATGGTGAACAGGCTAGAATAACATGCACCAGGGGGAGATACTCATCCTGGTAACTCCATTCTAGATCCCCTCTATGGTGAACAGACTAGAATACAGCACCAGGGGAGACCTCATTCTGGTAACTCCATTCTAGCTGCATCTGTAGTGAAAGCTAGAATACAGGCCACCAGGGAGTGACCTCATCTGGTAACTCCATTCTAGCTGCCCTGTAGTGAACAGGCTAAATGCAGGACCAGGGTGAGACCTCATTCGGTCATGGTAACTCCATTCTAGCTTGCATCGCAGTGAAACAGAACCTAAAATACATCACAGGGGAGACCTCATCCTGGTAACTCCATTCAGCTTGCATCTGTAGTGAACAGACTAGAAAACAGGCACACAGGGAGGACCTCATTCTGGTAACTCCATTCTAGCTGCCTCTGTATGTGAACAGCTAAATGAGCACCAGGTGAGATCTCATCCTGGTAACTCCATTCTAGCTGCCCTCTGTAGTGAACAGACTAAAAAATAACAAGGGGGGAACTCATCCTGGTAACTCCATTCTAGCTGCACCTGTAGTGAACAGACTGAATACAGGCACCAGGGGAGACCTCATCCTGGTAACTCCATTTAGCGGCTCTGTAGTGACAGACTAGAATAAAGGCACCATGGGGAGATCTCATCCTGGAACTTCCATTTTAGCTGCATCCTGTAGTGAACAGACTAGAATACAGGCACCAGGGAGAGACCTCATCCTGGTAACTCCATTCTAGATGCCTCTCTGTGTTAGGTGAACAGGTACAAGGTAATACAGGCACCAGGGGGAGACCTCATCCTGGTAACTCCATTCTAGCTGCATCTGTAGTGAACAGACTAGAATACAGGCACCAGGGAGAGACCTCATCCTGGTAACTACCATTCTAGCTGCCTCTGTAGTGAACAGACTAGTACAGGCACAGGGGAGACCCTCATTCTGGTAACTCCATTCTAGCTCCCTCTATGGTGAACAGATAGAATACATACACCAGGGGAGATCTCATCCTGGTAACTCCATTCAGCTCCCTCTGTAGGAACCAGACTGAATACAGGCACCAGGGGGAGCCTCATTCCTGGTAACTCCATTCTAGCTCCCTCTGTAGTGAACAGACTAGAATACAGGTCACCAGGGGGAGACCTCATTATGGTAACTCCATTCTAGCTGCCTCTATGGTGAACAACTGAATACAGGCACCAGGGGGAGACCTCATCCTGTGGTAACTCCATTCTAGCTGCCTCTATGGTGAACAGGCTAGAATACATGCACCAGGGGGAGATCTCATCCTGGTAACTCCATTCTAGCTGCCTCTGTAGTGACCAGACTAGAATACAGGCACCAGGGGGAGACTCTCATCCTGGTACTCTATTCTAGCTGCATCTGTAGTGAACAGGCTAAATACAGGCACCAGGGGAGACCACATCCTGGTAACTCCATTCTAGTGGCAACATTGCTTATCCCCCTCATTCATGATACAGGTTCCCTCGTGGGTCATAGGACCTCCAGTGACCCCATGGCCACATGATCAGGCTCTGTTAGGACGGAGCTTACAGGAAAGTCACATAGGGACGAGGTGGTTTCTGTCCGGTCACCTGCTGTCTATATGCGGAACGTATAGGCGAGGTTAGGCAGTGTTCACGGCGCTACAGGCTTTCTTGGCTCTTTTGAAGAACACAGCCTGAGGAGGATGGGATGATATGTTGTACCAAAAAAGTACATACTTTAATCAAGTTTTTATGTTAAGGTAATTTTTTGATATTTCAAAAAACTCTTTCCTTGTTACTATTTAGAGTATATGACATCACACAAAAAAGCTGATAGGAGTCCCAGTGTATAATTAACAGCCCCCTGCCCCAGTATATAGCCTGCCAGCCCCCTGCCCCAGTATGCAGCCTGCAGCCCCCTGCCCTAGTATATAGCCTGCCAGTCCCCTGCCCCAGTATATAGCCAGCATCCCCTGCCCCAGTAGACAGCCTGCAGCCCCTGCCCCAGTAGACAGCCTACAGCCCCTGCCCCAGTAGCTCCCGTCAGGCAGCGGCTCCCCCGTCCCGTCGGGCAGCGGCTCCCCCATCCCATCGTTCAGCGGCTCCCCCGTCCCGTCGTTTCGTGGCTCCCCCCGTTGCCAGTCTAACATAGCATGCATTGCATTGTTACTCACACGTTAACAACTTAAAAAATCGTTTATGATGCCAATAGTTAAATAAATGATTCTAGCTGCCTCTGTAGTGAACAGGCTAAAATACAGGCACCAGGGGGAGACCTCATCCTGGTAACTCCATTCTAGCTGCCTCTGTAGTGAACAGACTAGAATACAGACACCAGGGGGAGACCTCATACTGGTAACTCCATTCTAGCTGCCTCTGTAGTGAACAGACTAGAATACAGGCACCAGGGGGAGACCTCATCCTGGTATATGACATGACAAATCTCTCCAATTAACTCATAAGCAAGAGGGCCTACTTCAAATAAATAAAAATACATTAAAGTATTATTTAAAAAAATAAATGATCAATTTCTCACACTTTAACAACTTAAAAAAAATCATTTATTTAACTATTGGCATCATAAACAAGTAACCAACTTCTGGTAACTCCATTCTAGCTGCCTCTGTAGTGAACAGACTAGAATACAGGCACCAGGGGGAGACCTCATTCTGGTAACTCCATTCTAGCTGCCTCTGTAGTGAACAGGCTAAAATGCAGGCACCAGGGGGAGACCTCATCCTGGTAACTCCATTCTAGCTCCCTCTATGCCAGGGGTGGCGGACCTATGGCACGGGTGCCACAGGCGGCACTCTGAGCCCTTTCTTTGGGCACCCAGGCCATCACCTCAGAATGAAGTTCACCAGACAGAACACAAAGAATCTGCCTGCAGAATCTTCCTACAATAATAGATGAATTTGCCCTCCTCCTTTCAACTGGGTTGGTGTCCTTGGGAGGCTGAAGGATTGAAAGTTGTCAATGAACAAAGAGAAATACATTACTGCTTAAATTGCAGTGCTGGCACTTTGCAATAGATAAGTTGCTTTTGGTTGAAGTTTGGGCACTGAATACAGGCAGGGGTAGACCTCATCCTGGTAACTCCATTCTAGCTCCCTCTATGGTGAACAGACTAGAATACAGGCACCAGGGGGAGACCTCATCCTGGTAACTCCATTCTAGCTGCATCTGTAGTGAACAGACTAGAATACAGGCACCAGGGGGAGACCTCATCCTGGTAACTCCATTCTAGCTGCCTCTGTAGTGAACAGACTAGAATACATGCACCAGGGGGAGACCTCATTCTGGTAACTCAATTCTAGCTGCCTCTATGGTGAACAGGCTAGAATACAGGCACCAGGGGGAGACCTCATCCTGGTAACTCCATTCTAGCTGCATCTGTAGGAGAATGCATGAATACCAGCAGGCCCTGGTGCACAAGCTGAAACAGTATTTCCCTTCTGACAGCGCTAGCGGCAGAGGGCGTACTTCTGCGGGACAAGTAACGAGGGAGAGTAGGCGAGCAGGCAGCTTGTCCAGCACTGGAAGGGGTACGCTTTACAAGGCCTTTGCCAGTTTTATGTCACCCCAGCAAGACACTGTCACCTGTCCCCAGTCTCGGCAGGGTAGGGCTGATCTTTACAGAAAGATGGTGAGGGAGTACATAGCTGACCATACCAACGTCCTAAATGATCACACAGCTCCCTACAACTACTGGGTTTCAAAGCTGGACATGTGGCACGAACTGGCGCTGTACGCCTTGGAGGTTCTTGCCTGCCCTGCCGCTAGCGTATTGTCCGAGCGGGTTTTCAGTGCAGCTGGTGGCATCATCACCGATAAGCGTACACGCCTGTCGACTGACAGCGCTGACAGGCTGACGCTTATCAAGATGAATAAAGCCTGGATTTCTCAAAATTTCCATTCTTCACCAGGTGAAAGAAGCACAACCTGAATAATGTATGCACTCCTCCTCCTCATTGTCCTCCTTCTCCTCCTCTTTGTACACTAAAGCGGAGGAAACTGGCTATTTTTTGCCAGGGCCAACTGGCTCTAGCTATAGTACTCTATGTATTTAATTTTTCTGGAGGGCCACCTACCCGGTCCTCTGTTTTAAACAATTTTTTGGACTGCCACATACAGGCACTCAATTTATTTAATTTTTCTAGAGGACCACCTACCTGCTCCTCTGGTTTGAAAACTTTTTTGGACTGCCACATACAGGCACTATCCAAATTAAATTGTCTCCATAGCAGCCTCCACATGTCGTCTTTTTAGCTGCCTCAACACGTTGTCTCCATTGCTACCTCCACACGTCATCGCCATAGCTGCCTCCAAAAGTCGTCCATATAGTTGCCTCCATACATGGTCTCCTTATCAAACGAACTGTGTCAGGCAGAATTTTGGGTTGTTTTCATGGCTTCCACATCAAACTTGTTAACTTTGTCGCCACCCTGCTGTGTAATCCACAAAATATACTGGCAAACTTTTATCATTTACCGATATTATTTCAGCACTTCTTGCGCATCTGTTTACATTCCCCTCACCCGCCATATCCCAAACTTATAAGAACGCTACTACACTTGATCTTATACAAAAGGTTCTTAGAAGTGCTGTTTGGGGAGTAGCCGAGAGACAGGGGCTTGGATAGGCGAAAGCTCGCCTGGCAGCGGAGCGCCAGCTCCATCCCAAGATCCAACTATTATAGTTTTAACTGCAGCACCTTTAATCTACTACTAGTTCACTGCCTCCATACATCGTCCCCTTATCAAACGAGCTGTGTCAGGCAAAATTTTCAGGTGTTTCACCAGATACATAGTGGAACTCGGCCCATCTGTCGCCGCCATGCTGGAGACCTGAAGTTGCAATCATAGCAGCGCAATATGGATGCCCCATACTGTCGCTCTTAATCATGCAACCATTTCCTTAAAAACAGTTAAAAATAGAACCACTATGCTATTCCATTATTCCTAGGTGAAATATTCAAACGACCCGGCCTGCTTTGAAAATTATAATTTTTTCAAAGTAAACGCTTCTGACCCCCAGGCCCATTTTGGGTGGGGAGGAGCCGAGAGACAGGGGCTTGGACAGGCGAAAGCTCGCCTGGTAGTGGACCGTTAGCTCCATCCCAAGATTAGGCAGCCTCAGAGGCATCCATGCATACTGCCCCTGCTGTTTCCTGTCCATTTTGCCTCCACGAACCTCCACAGCATCCACCAATGTCTCCATGCGCATCTTTCAACTCTCTATACCCCAGACGCTGGAGCACGAGAGGATATGCAGCACATCATCCCCTTATCAAACGAGCTGTGTCAGGCAGAATTTTCAGGTGTTTCACCAGATACATAGTGGAACTCGGCCCATCTATCGCCGCCATGCTGGAGACCTGAAGTTTCAAACATAGCAGCGCAATATGAATGCCCCATACTGTCGCTCTTAATCATGGAAGTCGTCTCCATGGCTGCCTCCACATGTCGTCCCCTTATCAAAAGAGCTGTGTCAGGCTCATTTTTCGGGTGTTTCATCAGATACGTTATGGAACTTGGTCACTATGTCGCCACCATGCTGTGTTATCGACTAAATATACCGTCAACCTTTTGTTCACATAGGAAATCATTTCACCTCCTTTGGTGAAACCTGAGTCCATTTAGGGTATGTCGCCATGCCACTCTCTAGCCTGCCACTGCTGCCGCTGCCTCTGCATGCCGTCCCCTATAGTGTCAGGGTCAATTATTGCATGTTTTAGATGCTATCTAGCCTCATTCGGTCACTCTGTCATGGCCATGCTGTTGCCCATAATTTTGGCATAATGGTGCGATTAAGCAGCCTCAGAGGCATCCATGCATGCTGCCCCTGCTGTTTCCTGTCCATTTCCGTGGTGTTTCCATCCTTTTCTGAGGTTCCCAGGTGTTTGGCCAAGCTTCCCTGTGCAGAGCCTTGATCCCCTTGAAAAATGCTCGAGTCTCCCATTGACTTCAATGGGGTTCGTTATTCGAGACGAGCATCGGGAAAAGTTTGTCTCGAATAACGAGTACCCGATCATTTTAGTGCTCACTCTAGTACTGACAAGAACGTCTGTGTGTATGAGAAATAAGGAAGAAATAATAGACACATCAAGCTCCGGTCACATTACACTTCTTTCTGAATGCTTTTGGGTGACATTCTGTATCCACCCAGGACCGTATGTGCAGCTCTTTTGTCTGGAAGGTGCTACATTCTTTTATTGTTTTATATTTACTATGTGAATCTCCCTGGTTAAGCTGCACTCCCCTACCACAAAGTGGATGGAATAGGTCATGACCCGGCGATGACTGAGATCAAGGGTTGGGAAAAAACCATACACTTCTAGCCTAACCACCCATCTACCTAATAAAAACACAGAGACAGTTATCTGTTGGAAAGATGAATGGTCACAGCTTTATTAATAATTGTTGAATACAATCTGAAAAATAGAAAAATACAATTATTCAATGAAAATAACATGTATAACATCAAAAATAATGATGGCTGAGCTCTTGGCAACACCACTAAAATCGCCTGCCTTCCTGGCTAAACGAAAAAACCTTCAATATAAATTCTAGTCTCCTAAAACCAAAAATGCACACTCAGCGCACGAGAACCACACCCCCAGCTTCACTTGCCGCCAACCTCCTAGCTCAGTGGCGAACGAAGGTGTGGCCCTAGACCAACCATTGGAGACTAGAACACCACCTTCCTCCCGGTAAAGCCCTCCCGGGGGAAATTAGTTATTGTTCTCAAACCACCAACCTTACTATAGTGGTTAAATTGCATAACCACCGAAATTTAAATGTACTAACTGGGTATTGCCAAGAACCCGCCATGCATGGCCACCTGACCCCTTAGGTGGCCATGCTCCCCCACAACCGCACACCAAACTCAGCCACTTCAGACAAGCCAAAGTTAAAAATATCCAGGCCCACATCCGTTAGGTGCACACCATCCGGGCCTGTGTAACTTACATCTGCATCCAACAGCGAATGCCGAACCACCAAACCCCCATTCAGACGAACAAACTTAGCCACAGACTTATTAATTTTTATTCTACAACGATTCAGCGCTGCCACTGACATAGCATTGCGCCAACTTTCCCGCCTGATGATGTCTGACCATACTATCAGCATGTTGGGGTGATTGTCCAATAGGCATAGCAAATCCCTTTTTATAGATTTTATCAAAGGGCGCATAGGGAAACTGCCCAAATCATTTCCACCTGCATGCAACAACAACACATCAGGCGGGCCCCATCTCCTAAAATTCTCTTGCAACTTAGGCCTCACCCTCCCCCATGTGAGGCCTCTGTAGCCTAGCTAATGCACACTTACCTGGTCGGGGTTAAGCCCTAAGGACCTACCACACAACCGCAACCTTGCCCTCCTTTCGGCCCAATAAACGAAAGAATGGCCGAACACCCAAATGACACATTTCTTCCCACCTGGTAAATAAACAACATATATAAAATAGGAGTTGGGCCGCAAACCGCGGCCCCCCCAAAAAAAAAACAGCAAAACCCGTGACCCCAGCTAACGCTCCAAAAGCCGCAACCTCACATAAGATTTAAAGCGCTGCGACTCCCACCTACCTATCTTCTTTATTTCCTCCTCCCGGAGACCCCACCGAGCTGCCTCCGTAGCTGCACCAATCCTGAATGAATGCGAACCATACTCGCTTGGGCATAACCCAATTCTCGAAATGCATTTTTTAAAGATTGACACAAACTGATAACGCGATAACGACGAACCATCCTCATGCACCAACAGTGACTCACCGCCTTGACATCTTACAACCATGAATGATTCTAAAACTTCTACCGGACACACGACACAACCTGACATACGGCCCAATTTCACCATGAAACCTTTACCCCTTTTGTCTGTTTTTGACCCAAACAACCAAATACGAATCCCCTGCGCATCCCAAGACACGTGTCTCAACTGAATGCCGTCAGCCGCCTTCTTGTTATCACTTACCAACTCTTCAATCCGAAATGCGCCAAAAAATGCCCATGAATAAGCCAAACGGAACCTCGAATAACGAGTACCCGAGCATTTTAGTGCTCGCTCATCTCTATTTTTTAGCTCTACAACACTGGAATTGGACGTTTATACTCGTCAGGGGATTGGGCTATGAGGGGGGATGTTTTGTGGGATGTTTGTTCACTTTTCTTCTTTAAAATCTAAATTACGACAATTGAACCCAAAAATTTCTGGTGCAGGCTGCACAAAAATACACGTGAGAACTGGTTACACGTGTATCTATGGACTGTCTGCGCTAGTATTGTGTCACAGGTGCAGTATGGACGCCGCAACACAATACTGTACTGTGCATGCACAATGGCCACCGTCGGAGGTCCCACAAAAATGTGTCACACGCCCGTGCAGCAGAAAAAAACTGGTGCAGTCAGCTTATGCACTCTGGACGGGGCGCCGTTCTTCATGAATCTGGCGCTCTATGCAGGGTAGTAAGGCGCTACTTGTAGTTTCCCCTAGTATTAGTAAATGGGGCTCAGTATATTACTGCAGAGAGACTTAACTATCCGAAACACACGGATAATCAGCACCACGTGTGGATCTACCATCTCCTCTAGAAGTAACACAACCATTATGTAACCGTATATACAGCACAAGGAGGTATATACTCATATACAGCGCATGGAGGTATATACTCATGTACAGCGCATGGAGGTATATACTCATATACAGCGCATGGAGGTATATACTCATATACAGCGCATGGAGGTATATACTCATATACAGCGCAGGACCTCATCCTGGTAACTCCATTCTAGCTGCCTCTGTAGTGAACAGACTAAAATACAGGCACCAGGGGGAGACCTCATCCTGGTAACTCCATTCTAGCTGCCTCTGTAGTGAACAGGCTAAAATACAGGCACCAGGGGGGGACCTCATCCTGGTAACTCCATTCTAGCTGCCTCTGTAGTGAACAGGCTAAAATACCAGGAAGGCCACTGAACCGACGGGATTTGGGAGCCACTGAACACGGACGGGGGAGCCGCTGAACGATGGGATGGGGAGCACTGCCCGACGAGACAGGGGACGCTGCCCTGACGGGAGCTACTGGGTCAGGTGATGCTGGGCTATATACTGGGGCAGGACTGGCAGGCTATATACTAGGCAGGGGCTGCAGTCTGTCTACTGGGGCAGGGGGCTGCCGTCTATATCGGGCAGGGGCTGCAGGCTGCATACTGGGGCAGGGGCTGGCAGTCTATATACTTGGGGCAGGGCTGGCAGGCTATATACTGGGCAGGGGGCTGGCAGGCTGTATACGGGGCAGGGGCTGGCAGGCTGTATATGGGCATGGGGCTGGCGAAGCTTGTATCCTGGGGCAGGTGGCTGGCAGGCTTGTATACTGGGCAGTGTGGCTGGCAGGTTAATACTGGGCAAGGGGGCTGACAGGCCTGTATCGGGGCAAGGGGGCGACAGGCTATATACTATGGGCAGGGGGCTGGCAGGCTATATACTTGGGGCCGGGGGCTGGCAGGCTATATTACTTGGGACGGGCTGGCAGGCTGCATTTCTCCACCCTCAGCTTACTCAACTCGATCAAAGGTTTTCCCAGTTTTTTGTGGTAAAAGTAGGGGCCTCGGCTTATGACTCGGGTCGGCTTAGTTCCGGGTAATCTAAAGTAGGTACACAAAGACCATAATAAAAGCGCACCGTCACAAAGCAAAAAACAACCAATGATGAGAGTTAATGACACACCAAGGCGTCGCCACAACACTCGGCTTTGCTGCGACTCTTGCAAAGGCACAAATTCCATGCCCACTCAGGGGGGCCTCGCCCGATGCATCGGCGTTTCTATGGAAACGCCTCGACGGTGGAACGATGCTCCGGTGTATTCTCTTAAATTAACCCAAAACACGGCGGCTCGTTCCCGATCGCAGGCGTTACCATCAGAAACGCCGATGCATCGGTGCCGAGGCCCCGCAAAAAAAAAAAGAACCCGGTGGGCGCGACTTTGTCGGCGTTTGCCTTTGCAATCGCAGGACAATGCGCCACGTGTGGCCGGCCGGCCTAAGGCGAACTAAGGCTATTGTGACAACCAAAGGTACGTCTATTAGCCTGGCATGGACCCCTGCCATTTTCACCGCTCAGGTCTTTGTTCAAGGACAGGGATAGGGCCCTAACTTGATGAGACTCCCACAGATCACGAAACAAATTGGCCTATGGGGTCCGACTATCGCAGACGGACCCCTCGTCGCTCCATGAGAGTAATGAGCAGACAGCCTGCATGTCCCGTTCTACTCCATACATCTCAATGGACCAATGGGAATTGTCCGACTTGCGTCAGGCAGCTCCCACTGAGTACGCCCGCCATCAATCCAAGCAGTTAGGCCCTGTCCATGATGCCTATAATATGAATCTCGGTGGTAAAACCCCTTGTAAAAGATTCAGCCTCCTATCATTCTAGCATTGCCCCTGTGGCCATAATTAAATACTATTGCTGGTGATCGTGGCCTAGATTTCGCCATAACCTGCACCAGGGTGTTCCCACTTGGGTCTGCCATGGTGTCCCACCTACGTTTGTCAAAAGCAGCTAACAATAAATCACAACACCTGGTGTGCACCTTATATTTACACATTTTATCTGCATTGCACACCCCTACACTACGTATATGCAAATGACAAATCTCTCGTCAATTAACTAGAAGTCCAGAGGCCTACTTCAAATCAAAAAAAATACATTAAAGTATTATAAAAATAGATGATCAATTTTCTCATACTTTAACAATTTAAAAAAATCATTTATTTAACTATTGCAATCAAACCAGTACCAACTTCTGGTAACTCCATTCTAGCTGTTCCTCTGTATGAACAGAACAGAATCAGCACCAGCGTAGACCTCATTCTTCATTCTGCGTACCATTCTAGCTGCCTCTGTAGTGAACATGCTAAAGATGCAGGCAGCACCGGGGGAGATCTCATCCTGTAAACTCCCTTCTAGCTCGCCTCTATGGATGAACAGGACTAGATACAGGCACCAGGTGGGAGAAAAACCTCATCCTGGTAAACTCCATTCTCGCTGCCCTCTGTTAGTTGGAACAGACTAGAATAACAGGCCCAGGTGGGAACCTCATTCTGTATGAACAGACAGATACAAGCACACAGGGGAGATCTCATTCTGGTTAACTCTCTTCTATGCTGCATCTGTAGTGAACAGACTAAGAAATACAGGCCCAGGGGGAGACCCTCATCCTTGTAACTCCATCCTAAGCTGCCTCTATGGGACAAAGCTAAATACAGGCACCAGGGGAGACCTACATTCTGGTAACGGTCCATTGCTGAGCATCGATGCTGTAGTGAAACAGTACTAGAATAAACCATGCCAATCAGGGGAGACCTCATTCTGGTAACTCCATTCTACTAGCCTCTCTTAGTGACAGACTAGAATACAGCAACAGGGGGAGACCCTCAATCCTTGGTAACATCCATTCTAGCTGCTTCTTAGGTAGAACAGACTACATACAGCAACAGCCACTAGGGGGAGACCTCATTCTGGTACATCCATTTAATAGCTGCATCTGTTTGAGACAACTAGAATACATAGCACCAGGGGAGTAGACCATCTCCGTACTCGCATTCTGCTCCCTCTATGGTTGAACATACTAGGAAACTAGCAGGCCACAGGGGGAGACCTCATCCTGGTAACTCATTCTAGTCTGCCTCTATGTGTGAACAGGCAGAATACAGGGCACCGGGGAGACTCATTCTGGTAACATATCCAATCTAGCTTCATCTGTGAAGTGCAACTAAGACCTGAAACAGGCACCAGGGGAGACCTACATATCTGGTTAAAACAAAACACATTGCCAGCTGCCTCTTGTAGTAACCAGACTAAGAAAACAGGCACCAGGGAGCCGTCACTCCGGTAACTCATTGCTGGCTGCTTCTTGTAGTGGAACACTAACCAATACAGACACCAAGGGGGAACCATCACTATCTGTAACTCCAGTCTGTCAACATTCACTCCTCTGTTATGAACAGACTAGAATACCGGCCAGGTGTAACCCCTTATGCTCAAAAAAAATGTACTCCATTCTAGTGCCTCTATGGAATGAACAGGCTAGATAACATGCACCAGGAGGGAGACCGTATCCTGGTAACTCCATCTAGCTGCACATCTATTGTTGAACAACGCTAGAATAACAGGCACAAGGAGGAGAACCCTCATCCTGTAACTCGTAGTCTAAAAGAACTGCTCTTAGTTGAACACACAGACTACACAAGGAGGCACCAAAGGAGCCATCATCCTGGTAACTCCATCTAGCTGGCCTCTAGTATGGAACAAGACTATATAACAGTGCACCAAGATGGGGAGACCTCATTCATGGTACGACAAATCCATTCTTAGCTGCCTCTATGAGGGGACACAGGCTAAATAATGCACCAGGGGGAGACCTCATTCCTGGTACTCCATTCTACTCGCCTCTATTGTGAACCAACTAGAATGACATGGCAGCCATGAGATACGCTCTTCTGTAACTCCGTCGCACGTATTAACGACTAAATCAGGGCACGTAGTGAGAGCCAAGATTCGGTGGTAACTCATCCGTGGTCTATGAACATGGACCTAACACTACATTCCGGAGGAACCGTCATGCTTAGTCTTCTAGCGCCTTGCAGTGAACAGACTAATACATACACACGGGTGGGAGACCTCATCCGATGGTTGCACTCGCATTCAGTCTGTCCGAAAAGGTCTTCAGTGGACCAACGACTAACCAAATAATACAGCCAGGGTGGACGCTCATCCTGTATAACTACAATTGCTACAGGGACATAGCCAAGTCTGTAGTTACACACAGACTATTAAGGGGAAGAGAAGTACAGCGTAGCCCCAAACAATTTGGGTGAGTGAACCTAACATGCCTGGTAAAACGTACCCATGGTGGCGTAAGCGTGCCTCTATAGTTGAACAGAACGGTAGAATACACAAGAGGCCAACAACGGAGGGGAGATACTCACATTGGAACATGGGTAGACGATCGCATTCTACTTATCAGTCTTCTAGACAACCGGGAACTATCGGCTGCAGCAACACAGGTGTCATACACGATCATCCTATGTCACCCCATCCTAATACTACACATCTAATAGGTAAACAGGGAGCTAGACTACAGAAAGCACCAGGGAGATACACGGTCAGTCCTGGTACGTGGGCATCTAGCTTCACAAATCTAAGTAGGGATGGTGAACGCGGGGAGCGAGAATAACAGTACACAAGGGGAGATACTCATTACATGTAACTCGCATTGCTAGGCTGGCAGGGTCTGTAAGATGAACAGACTAAGAATTACAAGGCAGCCATGTCGAGACCTCATCCTGGGGTACATCACATCCTAGCTGCCTCTATGAAGGGGAACAAAGGCTGAAATAACAGGCACGGCAGGGGTACAAGGGCTCCTCCTGGTAACTCCAATACCTAAGCATGCCTCTATTGGTGAGCCATGGGCTAAATAGCGAGTCCACAGTTGGGAGACCTCATCATGGTAACGACACATATCTAGCTGGGTGTGCCTCTGTATGGAACAGACCTAGAATACATTCACACACAGGTAAAGGCAGACCTCATGTCTGGTAACTCCATTCTAGCTGCATCTGTAAGGAGACAGGACTGAGAATAAGCAAGGCAGCCGAGGGGGATACCAGATAACATTGCTGAAATAAAGGGTCACGTCGCAATTCTAGCGAACACATAGCGTGGGGTGAGTGGGAACAGAAACTAAATAAACGGACAGGACACAACAGGTGGGAGGAGACCTCATCCTGGTACCAATCCATTCTAGCTGCCTCTGTAAAGATGAACAGTAAATAGGGCAGGTGAGTCGACACCACGGGGGGAATCCACATCTACCAATGGGTGAAACTAGCCATTCAATAGAGCAAGGCCTGCTGTAGTGAAACCCTACTACCGAGAAGGGGAGCAGGCACAACCAGGGAGGTGAGTACCTCATCAAACGAGGGTAAATCGG
Organism: Engystomops pustulosus; assembly: GCA_019512145.1. NCBI lineage: Eukaryota > Metazoa > Chordata > Amphibia > Anura > Leptodactylidae > Engystomops > Engystomops pustulosus. The sequence goes on from CM033641.1 coordinate 117,521,268, forward strand.
CATGTCTAGGGCGATAGACCAAGGGTGGCTGTAAGTAGAACCAGACAGGGTAAGGCTAACAGCACAAAGAAGAGAGAGTACCCAAAAAGAAATCAATCCATGGGTACGGTCCATTGCTGAGCTCACATACTACTGTGTGGAAAGAGTCATAGAATACAACACCATGAGGGAGACCTCATCCTGAAGTGCCGCGCGAGGGTGCCATTCAATAGGGCTGCCATGCTAGAGGTGGACAGGAGTGCTAGAATACAGCACCATATGGGAAGACAGACCCGGGTGCATCCAGGGTTACCACAATCCATAGGGCGTAGGCGTGCATCTAAAAATCAGTGTAACGAGACCGAAATACAGGTACACCAGGGATATAGGAGCATCAGTTCGGGTAACTCAACATGTCAATGAGGCGTCGCCGATCTATAGATGGAGAAGAGAGGCTAGGAAGTCACGTACAACACAGAGGGTGAGAGATAACGTGGGCATCCTGGTGACGACTCCATTATAAGACTGAACGGCGTAGCGGTAAAAAAAGTGGAACAAGACTGAGACACAATACAGGGCGACGCGAGGTAATGAATAACCACTACATCCTGGCAACTCATTCGTCAGCATGTCGCTCATAGGGTTGGTACAAACAGGGCACTAGATCGGACGTGTCACCGAGGTGACAGATCTCACTCAGCATGGTAACAGTCAAATATGTAGCATACCACACACATGGGTGGGACAACCGTACTGGATGTAGCGAGGCACCAGTAAGGGATACCATCATAATACATGGTACTCGGACAAAAAATTTTCAAGCTTCAATCTGTAAATACTCACCAGTCGGGGGCTCTGCAATAGACGCACAACAAGGTGTAAAGTACAACCAGGACCGCGTACAATTACTAAGGGGTAACTCCATTCTAGCTGCCGCTGTAGTGACAGACAAAATACATCACCATAAAAGGAAGATACCATACCATCCTAGTCTAAACGTCCATTCTCGGATCATGCATCTGTAAGTGAACAGACTAGAATACAGCACAGGGGAGACCCTCATCCTGGTAACTAAACCATTCGGGTCGAAACAATGCGCAAAAGGTCCGTGGGGGGACTGAGTGGGAAACGGCGCTAAACTAGTCTGTGCGCACAGGCGAGGAACCAGACGGGGGGAGCGCGGGGGAACGTCCTGGTCTGTAGTAACCTGAGAATGCAGGGCCTACATCGTACACTCTCGTATGGGGTGAACGAAATACTAGGATGGGCCATACACGCGAGGGGGTGACTGGTGCGTAGCAAAGTCCTGGTGTGAACGAGGTCAACACATTGGCGTCGGGCTGCACAGTCTGTGACTTGGGACAACGTAAGAAGTCGGGGAACAGTACAACGCAGTACAATATAGAGAAGCCATCACAGTCGGACTGCATGACAGCCGTACACATATAAAAGGGCGTAGCATAGAGTCGTCTAAATGGTGTAACAGTGGTCGCTAGAATGCACACGAATAGATCAGAGCGGGTCCAGGTGTGGAAGGAAGGATCGTCAGTGACATGGGTAAGCGCGACAATATACTAGCATCGACGGCTCTCTAGGGGTGAACGCGAAAGACTAGAAGCAAGGCAGCCGGGTGATAGTGAGACCCTCATGACCCTGGCCACTCAGTGACCTGTTGAGATCAAGGTGCTACTGGGGACTGTCAAGGATCTCTCATAACCACTCTACTAACCTGCCGCGCCGATACATACAGTGAATATACACAACACGACAGGACATACGAGTTGAGGTCCAATAAATCATATGGCACCAAGATAAACAATGGTGTCGCCCTATAATAATTACAAATGAAATGTGGTTGGTAAGTAGCAAAAGTCGTGGGGTGAAGCAACTCAAGAAAAACAAAGATACACCGTGTGTAGTTGCCGATGCGCATAAAAAAAGACGGCGAATGCATATAGCAATCGCGGAGCATTAATTGCGTGGCTAAAAGGAATACTTGCTGGGAATGTTCAGCAGGTCGACAACCCGACGTAAAACATACGCACTGCCTGGTGGCCAACATGACATAAACGTGAAAACCATGTCAGATAATAAAAGAGTGTCTCATTCTCACAACAATAAGGCCGAAAGACACTACCACACGGGCGTACAGCGCAAACGAGCTAAAACAGCGGACGACGCGCACGCAGGCGACACACCGCACTTGGGTGGGCGGCGGGGGCACAACCACAGCGATAGGCCGTAAGAACACTCATGGTGATCACGACAGACAAATGAACGAGTGTTAGAACGACAGGCTAGACCACCTTGGAGCAGCTGTGTCCGCCGCCAGCCTTCGCTGCCGGTGAAATGCACCTGGCCACAGTTGGGGTGACATTAGGAAATAGGGGATAAATTAGGTACCAGCGGGAACACAACAGGAGGCAGATTACTAGGGTAGGTGGTTAAATTGTGCGTACACCCACCGAAATTATTACAGAAAAAACAAGTTGATTAGGCATAAATCGTAAATCAGAATATAATGCACAAAAAAGGACCCACTGGCCAAGCACAATACAAACACAAATACAATACACGTAACAACACTCGAAACATAAAAAACGTCAACGGACTGGCCAGCGGAAGGGTGACCAACACATACCGACCGGTAGAGGCCAGACGAGGTGGAAGAAGACCTCTAGTATAAAAACTACTGTGGTCACAGAATGTCGGCCTCCCGATGACCCTATTGACAACGACCCAATGAAGCGGAGGAAAATGCCAACCTATACCAAACACACCGACATTGGTGCGTTGGTGGTCTGACGACAACAGAGCAGTAGATATTCTGGCCACGCAACAGAATACGAGCCATTAGCAACGTAATCTTCGTCGTCGGCCCTCACCTAAAAGCACCTACTAACTCACCCCCCAAACCAATTGCTAGATCCGAAGCACGAACCTACGGTCCACAGGCATCAGAAAGCGCTGCAGTTGCCAAACGGCGCTCCAACTAAGGAGTTAGTCGAAAGCACCAAAGTTTAATAGCCGCCCGATAGTCCGCGCGTCAACAGGCGTCGTCATGGCCCGGCAGGATGGCGTAAAACACGAGACCGAGACAGTCTAGACACCGTGACACTCAGGGGGCATCCTACAGACTACAACAGAAAGGGGAAGTTCATGATAGAATGACTGGGCCAGGTTTTAGTCATTACACATCAAGGTATGAGGGGTGCACAAGCCTCAGAGATATATGTGCTGACCAAGGTAGAGTAGCACGTGAACCTCACTGGGTACACCAATTGCTAGCTGGGCATCGAGTGGATGAAACAGGACTAAAAATCTCTACAAGGCCGAGGGGGAGAGAACGCTCAATCCTGGGGGTGAACTCCATTAAACAAGAGTACACTGTCCAGAAAAGATCGGTTAGGTATAAACAGACGGTCACACGGATGAACATGACACCCCGGGTGGGAATGAGAACGATCACTGACCTGGGGTCACATACCATTACGTAACATGTGGGCGCTCTGTCTTAGAAACAGGACAAATCAAAATGCATAGACCACCAGGAAGTAAGACTACCTCCAGATAAAAATAATCTGTATACAGATCACAAGGATTCATCAGCATCGCGGGATCAATAATGGTTCACAACACAGACTGTAAGGAATAGAATACAGCCAGAAGCTCTGGGGAGATCTACCTGAGCCTTAACGTGGCACAATAAGATCGAGGTAGCGGAATGTGGGCCAGGGTAACAATAGGGTAGTATGTAAAACAACCGAGATCATCACCAGGGGTGATAGGACCTCATCCTGGTAACTCCATTCAGCTGCCTCTATGGTGAACAGCTAGAATACATGTGCACCAGGGGGAATCTCATCCTGGAACTCCATTCTAGCTCCGGCTCTAGGTGAACAGACTAGATACGGCACCAGGGGGAGGACCTCATTCTGGTAACTCCATTTTAGCTGCATCTGTAGGGACACGACTATAATACGGCACCAGGGAGAGAACCCATTCTGGTATACCTCCATTACTAGCTCTGCCTCTGTAGTGAACAGACAAAATACTTACACCAGGGGAGACCTCCTCCTGGTAACTCCATCTAGCTGCATCTGTGTGACAGACAGAATACAGGCACCAGGGGAGACCTTCATCCTGGTAACTCCATTCTAGCGGCCTCTGTAGTGAAAGACTAGATAGCAGGCACCAGGGGAGATCCTCATCTGGTAACTTCATTCTAGGCTCCTCTATGGTGACAGACTTTGGGAGAATACATACACCAGGGGGAATCTCATCCTGGAACTCCATTCTAGCGCCTCTGTAGTGAACAGACTGAAATAGCGCACCAGGGGAGACCTCATTCTGGTAACTCCATTTTAGCTGCATCTGTAGTGAACAGACTAGAATATAGGCACCAGGGAGAGACCTCATTCTGGTAACTCCATTCTAGCTGCCCTATGGTGAACAGGCTAGAATACATGCACCAGGGGGAGATCTCATCCTGGTACTCCATTCTATCGCCCTCTATGGTGAACAGACTAGAATACAGCACCAGGGGGAGACCTCATTCTGTAACTCCATTTTAGCTGCATCTGTAGTGACAGACTAATATATGCCACCAGGGAGAGACCTCATTCTGGTAACTCCATTCTAGCTGCCTCTGTAGTGAACAGACTAAAATACATACACCAGGGGGAGACCTCATCCGAACTCCCATTCTAGCTGCATCTGTATTGAACAGACTAGAATACAGGCACCAGGGGAGACCTCATTCCTGGTAACTCCATTCTAGCTGCCTCTGTATGAAACAGACTAGAAACAGGCACCAGGGGGAGACCTCATCCTGGTAACTCCATTCTAGCTGCATCTGTAGAACGGCGAAAATAAGGCACCAGGGGAGACACATCCTGGTTAATCCACTTCTAGCTGCATCTGTAGTGAACAGACTAGAATACAGGCACCAGGGGGAGACCTCATTCTGGTAACTCCATTCTAGCTCCCTCTATGGTGAACAGACTAGAATACATACACCAGGGGGAGATCTCATCCTGGTAACTCCATTCTAGCTGCCTCTGTAGTGAACAGACTAGAATCAGGCACCAGGGGGGAGACCTCATCCTTGTAACTCCATTCTAGCTGCCTCTGTAGTGAACAGACTAGAATACAGGGCACCAGGGGAGATCTCATTCTGGTAACTCCATTTCTAGCTGCATCTGTTGAACAGACTAGAATACAGGCACCAGGGGAACCTCATCCTGGTAACTCCATCCTAGCTGAGCCTCTAGTGGTAACAGGCTAGAATCGGCACCAGGGGAGACCTCATCCTGGTAAACTCCATCCTAAGCTGCCTCTATGGTAGACCAGCTAGAATACAGGCACCAGGGGGAGACCTCATTTGGTAACTCCATTCTACTGCATCTGTAGTGAACAGATAAATACAGGCACCAGGGGGGAGACCTCATCCTGGTAACTCCATTCTAGCTGCCCTCTGATGTGAACAGACTAAAATACGGCACCAGGGGGAGACCTCATCCTGGTACTCCATTCTGCTGCATCTGGTAGTGAACGGCTAAAATACAGGCACCAGGGAGACCACATCCTGTAACTCCATTCTAGCTGCATCTGTAGTGAACAGACTAGAATACAGGCACCAGGGGGAGACCTCATTCTGGTAACTCCATTCTAGGTGCCTCTATGGTGACAGACTAGAATCCTACACCAGGGGGAGATCTCATCCTGGTAACTCCATTCTAGCTCCCTCTGTGTGAACAGACTAGAACAGGCACCAGGGGGAGACCTCATTCTGGTAACTCCATTCTATCTTCCATCTGTAGTGAACAGACTAGAATACAGGCACCAGGGGAACCTCATTCTGGTACTCCATTCTAGCTGCCTCTGTAGTGAACAGACTAGACTACAGGCACCAGGGGAGACTCATCCGGGTAACTCCATTCTAGCTGCCTCTATGTGAACAGGTAGAATACAGGCACCAGGGGGAGACCTCATCCTGGTACCTCATTCTAGCTGCCTCTATGGTGAACAGGCTAGAATACAGGCACCAGGGGGAGACCTCATCCTGGTAACTCCATTCTAGCTGCCTCATGGTGAACAGGCTAAATACGGCACCAGGGGGAGACCTCATTCTGGTAACTCCATTCTAGCTGCATCTGTAGTGAACAGACTAGAATACGCAGGAGGAGTCAGCAGAGGCATCCGGGGGAGACCTCATCCTGGTACTCCATTCTAGCTGCCTCTATGGTGAACAGCTAGAATACAGGCACCAGGGGAGACCTCATTCTGGTAACTCCATTCTAGCTGCATCTGTAGTGAACAGACTAGAATCACGCACCAGGGAGAGACCTCATTCTGGTAACTCCATTCTAGCTGCCTCTGTATTGAACAGGCAAAATGCAGCACCGGAGGGTGATCTCATCCTGGTAACTCCATTCTAGCTGCCTCTGTAGTGAACAGACTAAAATACATACACCAGGGGGAGACCTCATCCTGGTAACTCCATTATAGCTGCACCTGTAGTGAACAGACTAGAATACAGGCACCAGGGAGAGACCTCATCCTGGTATCTCATTCTAGCTGCCTCTGTAGTGAACAGACTAGAATACAGGCACCAGGGGGAGATCTCATCCTGTAACTCCATCTAGCTGCATCTGTAGTGACAGACTAAATACAGGCACCAGGGAGAGACCTCATCCTGGTAACTCCATTCTAGCTGCCTCTTAGTGAACAACTAGAATACAGGCACCAGGGGGAGACACTCATCCTGGTAACTCCATTCTACTGCATCTGTATTGAACAGACTGAATACAGGCACCAGGAGAGACCTCATCCTGGTAACTCCATTCTAGCTGCCTCTGTAGTGAACAGCCTAAATACAGGCACCAGGGGATACCTCATTCTGGTAACTCCCATTCTAGCTCCCTCTATGGTGAACAGACTAGAATACATACACGCAGGGGGAACCTCATCTGGTAACTCCATTCTAGCTCCCCTGTAGTGAACAGACTAGAATACAGGCACCAGGGGAGACCTCATCTGGTAACTCCATTCTAGCTCCCTCTGTAGTGAACAGACTAGAATACAGGCACCAGGGGGAGACCTCTTCTGGTAACTCCATTCTAGCTGCTCTTGTAGTGAAGCAGACTAGAATCCAGGCACCAGGGGGAGACCTCATCCTGGTAACTCCATTCTACTGCCTCTATGGACACGGCTAGAATACAGGCACCAGGGGGAGACCTCATCCTGGTAACTCCATTCTAGCTGCCTCTATGGTGAACAGGGCTAGAATCCGACAGGCACCAGGGGGAGACCTCATCCTGGTAACTCCATTCTAGCTGCCTCTATGGTGAACAGGCTAGAATACATGCACCAGGGGGAGATCTCATCCTGGTAACTCCATTCTAGCTCCCTCTATGGTGAACAGACTAGAATACAGGCACCAGGGGGAGACCTCATTCTGGTAACTCCATTCTAGCTGCATCTGTAGTGAACAGACTAGAATACAGGCACCAGGGAGAGACCTCATTCTGGTAACTCCATTCTAGCTGCCTCTGTAGTGAACAGGCTAAAATGCAGGCACCAGGGTGAGACCTCATCCTGGTAACTCCATTCTAGCTGCCTCTGTAGTGAACAGACTAAAATACATACACCAGGGGGAGACCTCATCCTGGTAACTCCATTCTAGCTGCATCTGTAGTGAACAGACTAGAATACAGGCACCAGGGGGAGACCTCATCCTGGTAACTCCATTCTAGCTGCCTCTGTAGTGAACATGCTAAATGCAGCACCAGGTGAGATCTCATCCTGGTAACTCCATTCTAGCTGCCTCTGTAGTGAACAGACTAAAATAACACAGGGGGGACTCATCCTGGTAACTCCTTTAGCTGCACCTGTATGAACAGACTAGAATACAGGCACCAGGGGAGACTCATCCTGGTAACTCCATTCTAGCTGCCTCGGTAGTGAACAGACTAGAATACAGGCACCATGGGAGATCTCATCCTGGAACTCCTTTTAGCTGTCATCTGTTGAACAGACTAGAATACAGGCACCAGGGAGAGACCTCATCCTGGTAACTCCATTCTAGCTGCCCTCTGTAGTGACAACTAGTAATACAGGCACCAGGGGGAGACCTCATCCTGGTAACTCCATTCTAGCTGCATCTGTGTGAACAGACTAGAATACAGGCACCATGGAGAGACCTCATCCTGGTAACTACCATTCTAGCTGGCCTCTGTAGTGAACAGACTAGTACAGGCACCAGGGGGAGACCTCATTTCTGGTAACTCCATTCTAGCTCCCTCTATGGTGACAGACAGAATACATACACCATGGGGAGATCTCATCCTGGTAACTCCTTCGCCCCTCTGTAGTGAACAGACTGAATACAGGCACCAGGGGGAGACCTCATTCCTGGTAACTCCATTCTACTCCCTCTGTAGTGAACAGACTAGAATACAGGCCCAGGGGGAGACCTCATTCATGGTAACTCCATTCTAGCTGCCTTATGGTGAACAGACTAATACAGGCACCAGGGGAACCTCATCCTGGTGTAACTCCATTCTAGCTGCCTCTATGGTGAACAGGCTAGAATACATGCACCAGGGGGAGATCTCATCCTGGTAACTCCATTCTAGCTGCCTCTGTAGTGAACAGACTAGAATACAGGCACCAGGGGGAACTCTCATCCGGGTACTCTATTCTAGCTGCATCTGTAGTGAACAGGCTAAATACAGGCACCAGGGAGACCACATCCTGGTAACTCCATTCTAGTTGGCAACATTGCTTATCCCCCTCATTCATGATACAGGATCCCCTCGTGGGCTCATAGGACCTCCAGTGACCCCATGGCCACATGATCAGGCTCTGTTAGGACATGAGCTTACAGGAAAGTCAAATAGGGACGAGGTGGCTTCTGTCCGGTCACCTGCTGTCTATATGCGGAACGTATAGGGCGAGGTTAGGCAGTGTTTTCACGGGCTACGCTTTCTTCGCTCTTTTGAAGAACACAGCCTGAGGAGGATAGGATGATATGTTGCTACCAAAAAAGTACATACTTTAAATCAAGTTTTTATGTTAAGGTAATTTTTTGATATTTCAAAAAACTCTTTCCTTGTTACTATTTAGAGTTCTATGACTATCACACAAAAAAGCTGAAGGAGTCCCAGTGAATAAGAGCCGCTGACTGACAGGACGGGGGAGCCGCTGACCGACGGGACAAGAGAGCCGCTGACTGACGGGATTTGGGAGCCACTCAACGACGGGACGGGGGAGCCGCTGAACGATGGGATGGGGGATGGCAGCCCCTGCACCCAATAAATAGCCGCCACCCCTTCCCGTGGTGAGTAGTGATTTAAAAAATGAATAAATCTAACTGAGTTTGAATTATTTATTTTTAATCAAAACTATCTCTACAGGGGACAGGAGACAGGGCCCGACGGGACGAGGGAGCGTGCCCGGGAAGGAGGGACACTGCCGACAGGTCGGGGGATCAGTGCCCGTCGGAAAGGTGAGTTTAGATTTATTTATTTAATCAACTATCTCTACAACGGGGGTGGGATAGCGGTGGCCCAAGGACGAGGGGCGGTTGCCCGGAAGGGGGAGCGCAGTGCCTGAGGGACGGTGGGATCGGTGCCCGCCGGAAGGTGAGTTTTGAGTTGATTGATTTTTTTGACTCGAGTCTATAAGCCGAGTTTTGAGTTTTTTCAGCACATTTTTTGTGCTGAAAAAACGCGGCTTATACCAGTCTCAGGTGTAGTGGACCAACTAATATTCATGATGGAAACAATAGGAAAAAGTGGTATTCTAGACATTCGGTGCATTTTCGTTTATATTCAGGCTGGGAATAATTCTTTTTATATTTTGACTAGAGGGGGAATTTGGGCGGTAGCGATACTATCTTAGTTATCATTTTACTGTTAATTTATTATATTGGTTCAAGTGAAAGGGGGGTGGTTTCACTTTTACTTTTTTTTTTTTACATAATTACAGACCCTCCAGGTATTTAAACTCTTCCCCCGGTCTGAATTGCTAAAGATGTACTGCAGTACTACTGTATTGCGTTATATAGCAATTTTCCGCTGAAGCTAATAGCCTGCCATTGCCAGAGACTGTAGGATGACCATAGGAACCAACTGGAGTGACGACATACAAGCTCAATACAGCTGACACCCGCTTGTAGGGCGGAAGCTCAGGCCCGTGGCTCCCTCCATGCTACCCCTCGCAGCACCAAGGACTTATAGTACATGCTGATGCACGTCGGGGGTTAAAGGAAACCTACCACTTGAAGTGGCAGGGGTAAGACGCAAAAAACCGAGCTGACGGAGCTATTTTTGTTCGTGTTTAAACCGACTGGATCGCGGTTTAAAACAACTTTTAAACTTTATAGCCGAAGGCGCTTGGCGCAGGGAGGTACGCGCTCGGCGTTATCATGGCGCGGCTCTCTCTAAACTTATAGTAGTGCGTGCATGGTAAGCGCATGGTAAGCGCGAGTGCCGTACCTCCCGCGAGAAACAGCTTCGGCTATTATAACGTTTAAAAAGTGTTTTAACGGCTAGTTTTTTGCGGTAACAAATTGCAATTATAGTGTCACATTGAATATTCCATGCATGTACTGGGAAGCGGGGAAAAAAATTCAAATGCAGTGAAATGGGAACGGAAAATTGTGAAAAAACACATTGTGTCGATCTTGTGGCTTGGATATTAAGGCTTCACTTCACCACAAATGACGCATGAATTATTCTTTGGGTCAGGAGATACAGGGATACCAAAGTGTATAGGTTTTAGAATGTTTTCATACTTTCAAAATTAAAACCTCATGAACAAACGTTTTTTTTTTTTTGCCGTCTTCTTGTGCTTATAAATTTTTATACTTCGTTGTAGGGAGTGAGGGTGGTGTCATTCTTTTGCGCTTTTGATGCTATTTTCAAGATATGATTTTTTAGGACTGTTACGAACTTTGATCACTTTTTATAGAATTAAAAAATTTTTTAAATGGCAAAAAAGTGCCAGTTGTGACTTTGGACGCGATTGCCGTTACGGGGTAAACGCAGAGTGAAAAAACGTTATTATATTTTGATTAGATCAGGCATTTGCGGACGCGGCGATCGATATCTAAGTGTTTATGTTTTTTTTACGTTTATTTATATTATATCAGGTGTCTAGGAAAGGGGGTGATTATGAATTTTAGGTTTGTTATTATACTTTTTTTTTTTATCTATTTTTTTGTGACTAATTTTTCAGATCCATAGGGTACTTTACCCTAGGTTGTCTGATCGATCTACATATCCTGCTACAAGTTATGGCAGTATATGGGGATTTTACTCCTCATAATTACCATGTGCGACAGGCAAATGGTAATGAATGGGTTAACTCATAGTTAGCTTCGGGTCTTAGTGAGACCGAAGCTACCCTGGGACGGATCGCCGCTCCCGATGACGTCAGTTTGAAAAGCCGCGGAAGCTTTGCCTGGCGAGAAACAGCAAGAAAAACACGCGATCGGTGCCCGGCACCGAGCGCGGGTTGTAACGGTAAGCCTTTGCTGCACTATGAAGCAGGAGATAACCGGCTCTAGTGAGAGGGCTTGGCCGCGGAGCCCTCTCATGCATTGGAACGCGCACCGCCGCGTGAAGACACGGCGGGCGGCGGGTAGAGAACCGGTTAAACCGCCGCTACAGCGGTTTAAAACACTAACAAAAACTAACGTCCGGACCAGTTCCCCTGAGCGTTATCCTTGTCTGTTATACGCTGTGTTATAGCGCAGTACCATGTATCACACTCACAGAATGTTCTGTAGATTAGGGTATAAAAGGTACATGCGGCCGGGCTAGTGCAGCCGCGGCAGGTGAAAATTGTGAAGTATTGGGAGAGAACACCCAGAGGGGCACCACGCTGTGTAAACACAGGTCTCAGCTTCCCGGTTTAAAATGTATCTATCTTGTTTAGGGACATTTCCTTTCAAGACTGTTAAGAAAATTAAGGGAACCTGTCACCAGGAGGACCATTTTTAGCAGTCCCCAGTCCCAACAGAGCTCGTACAATTAACTGCAAGTGTTTTGTATTAAAAATTGGTTACAGAAAAAAAGTAGTATATTGTACCTTTCATTAGCATCTGCTGTGTCACTAGGCAGTTGCCACAATGGGAGGGGCTGGAAAGGAGCAGTGTCCCCCACATTGGGAAACAGTTGACCTTCAAAGTATGAAAATAACTCACCACACTGTGGATGGCGGTAGAAGGAAGCAGGGGGCGTCGCTAAGCCAAGTGATGGGGTTTTTCACATATTGTTAAAAGGTTCCCAAGGTGGGGGGGGGATGTTCCTTCACAGCCAAACTCATGTGGATATTAAACATAAAATCTTAAAAATTTTAAGGGTGAAGGGATGAAGGAGAAAAAATGATTCCCAAAGGGAAAAATTTGTGGAAAAGTGATAAGGCCACCTCGCAGATGGCAATAGGCAACTCAACAGTGTGAAGGGATGCAAATGTGACTGTCTTTAAGGGCATCTACCACTAGAAAGAAGGAATGTCTGCAAATGAGCCTTAGGGCTCCAGCCTCCATAGTTGTTATGAGCCTGGTAGCCCCTTCAGGCTCAATGGCATACAAGTCCTTAATCTGGCGGTAGATGCTACTTTAAGTCTTGGCGATGGTATAATTTGACTGAAAACCCGTTTCTAGGTAATCTATTCTAGTAGGGTGAATCTTAAAAGAGTAACTTTTTTTGGAAAATCATTTGAAATATAAACATTGCCCCAATTAATTTGCAAAAAACATAAACAGAGAACAAGAAAAGGCTCTGGGGAGAGATACAGTAACAGAACCAGCTTAAAATTAAATAGGATTATGTAAATGAGACTACTGGGACAGTGGATGCCGACCATCATAAAGTTCCTAGGTTAGGATTCTTACTCCGGTTTCTAAAAGGAGCTTCTCACCTTTGGTCCCGAGGCAGTGGGAGGAGAGGAAACAGGTATTGTGCAGTACACAGGCTGTAGGAACGCGACTGCCACGCACAAGCACCTTTCCATTAACTACACAAAACTACAACAGTAATGGGCAATGATGTTCAGCTACACATGCATACTTTGAGAAGTTAGAGCTGAATGGACAGGCCAGGATCTGTATATATGGCACATAACACACGAAACTTATTTTTAAGTTCCCTCTATTACTTCTAGCATAAGCCTAGTTTTTAACAAAAAAAATGTGCTGACACCCAAAACTCGCGATGCTAACTAAAAAAAAAATATGAGTTTACAAGGTTTTGTTGTCTGTGGTAGTGGTTAAAATTAGGGCCTCTGGGTCGTGCTTATATTCAAAGTATATATGGTATATAGATATTCTAATATATAAGAACCCTGGGGTGGTTTTTTTTTTAAATGCACAACATTTCTAAGTTTGGATATAGGGTTAAAAAAAGTCAAAAGTTCATCCTAGCTTGCAAGAGTAAAATGGTATCACTCAGTGGTTTTGCTTTGCATTTACTCTTGCATTTGTATGTTGATTTTTGTTAGGGTACTTGCTGGAACGACACTGTTTCGCTTATATTAGAGGACAAGTTCATAGATTTATTATTTTTTTCCACTCAAAATTTCAAGGTAGGTTGGATGTGGCTGATCAAGCCATGGCCAAGTTTAATGTATACTTTAGGCAGAGGTTTATGGTTCCTGCCTTGAAGTTTACATACCCTTCATCTCTGTTAGGGTTGATATGCTCCAAGAGCCCAGGGGGGCCAAGGGATAGTGACATGAAATTTGTGAAATCATGGAGGCGCACAATTGCAGATTCATTTAGTATATACGCGAGTATAAGACGAGTTTTCAGCACAATTTGTGTGCTTAAAATTACCCACTAGCGTTACTCGGGGGTATATTTAAAAAAAATCAGAATCACCACCCGCGGCCCAGGGGCCCGGCAGGTCCGCGGCAGCTCCCTTGCAGCGCCATTTTCTTTTTTAACAGCCGGCAGCCAGGCTCGTGTGGCTCGTGCGTGCGACCCCGCGAACAACTGATGATGTCAGCCGAGTGTGACATCACAAGTGCGCCGGCAAGCGAGCTGACATCATAGTGTGCACAGGCTACAGGCATGGAGCCGCCGCGGACCTGGCACCGGTTTTTGAAAAAGAAGCGGCGCTGCCACGGAACTGCCGCCGCTGCCCGGGAGTGAGGAAATTGGGTGAATGTTTTTTTTTTTTAACGGGCAGGGTACTACAGGGGGCTGCCAGGGCTTACCACAGGGCGACTGGAAAGGCACCACAGGCGGCTGGCCAGGCACCACAGGAGGTGGAGGGCTGCCTACAGGGGGTGCTGGCAGGGCTATAATGGGGAGGCTGGCAGGCTACTATCACTGGGCAGGGCTGGGCAGGGTATACGCAGGGGGCTGGCAGCTGTACTACGGGGGGGCTGGCAAGCTGTAACTGCAGGGGGCTGGCAGGCTGTACACATGGGGCGGGGGCTGGCAGGGCTTTTTTCCAGTTTTTTGTGTTTAAAAATTCGGGTTCTCGGCTTCTATACTTGGGTCGAACTATCGTCTATCTACGACGTATATACGGGGTATTATTCTCCGTTAATCCAATCAACCTTAAATAAATATAAAAAGCAAGAACGTCAAGGTAAAATTGAGCAAACGTGTTTATTTTTCCTATAAAAAAAATACAGTCGAAGTATAATTCCAAGAAAAATCAGCAGCAACATAGTGGTTGAAAACAGTGTTAGTGGTACTTATTCTACGTCCGAACCATTTACAGCTGTTCCAAGCCTTGCTCAGAATGAACCTTAAAAGAGTTTCAGACCTACTGCACCGAATGTTGGGGGGGTTTTACGCGTCGACCAGAATAAAATGAAAAAAAGAAGGTGAACAGAAGGTCCTTGAATCTGCGCTTGCATGGTGTACACTTCCATTACCTTTAAAGGAGGCACAAAAATGTGAGCTGATGCAAAGAACCTGCAAATATAGGTGTGTGGTGTGATAACTTTCACAGGGTACTGGCTAGTGCGTAAAACAACACTTACAGATTTAAATAAGCAAAACAAAGCCTACAGTGTGAGGGGCATATAGATGATATACAGTAGTGGGGGCCACAGTGTGGTCACTTGTGGTTGTGAGCGGGCAATATGAGATATGTGGAGGCACAGTGTGTCAGGTTGCTGTGAGGGGATAGATAATATATGTGGGGGCAAGGTGTCAGTGTGGGGGTGAGCGGTATATAGATATTTCTGTGGGAGAACAGTGTGGGTAGGCTGTTGTCTGAGGAGTGCATGATCTCTATGGCGCCCAGTTGTTAGACCATAAAAAATCTACACTTTTACCTACCTGGGGCCTTTTGAGGCCCGGTGCCACAAACATGACTAACCTGAAATAAACTACTTTTTAAAACGTTTTATTTGACCCCCTGCCAGTCGTCAGGCTGCTTCTACTAGCGTGGTGTCTGTCCTGATCTGACTCCTGGGAGTCCCCCCGCTCCGGCTGGAGGGAAATTCGGGCATTCCCGCCAGCCTTTACTGGCGTTACCACGAGCTCCTATTCCATTAGGCTACCTCGGCAGACCAGCCTTAGTGAGAATGCCTCCTCAGCTGTTGATCATTCACACCCTTTTGTGCCCCACACCCCCCGGCTATCTACTGGGGCAGGGGCCGCTGGCAGGCTGTATACTGGGGAAGGGGGCTGGCAGGCTGTATACTGGGGCAGGGGGCTGGCAGGCTGTATACTGGGGCAGGGGGCTGGCAGGCTGTATACTGGGGCAGGGGGCTGGCAGGCTGTATACTGGGGCAGGGGGCTGGCAGGCTGTATACTGGGGCAGGGTCGGCAGGCTGTATACTGGGGCAGGGGGCTGGCAGGCTGTATACTGGGGCAGGGGGCTGTCAGGCTGTATACTGGGGGCAGGGGGCTGGTAGGCTGTATACTGGGGCAGGGGGCTGGCAGGCTGTATACTGGGGAAAGGGGCTGGCAGGCTATATACTGGGGCAGGGGGCTGGCAGGCTATATACTGGGACAGGGGGCTGGCAGGCTGTATACTGGGGCAGGGGGCTGGCAAGCTGTATACTGGGGCAAGGGGCTGGCAGGCTAAATACTGTGGAGGCTGTGACCAATGCATTTTCCACCCTCGGCTTATACTCGAGTCAATAGGTTTTCCCAGTTTTTTGTGATAAAATTAGGGGCCTCGGTTTATACTCGGGTCCGCTTATACTCGAGTATATACGGGTAGGTCCCAAATTGATATAAATTAATACTCCAGCACATACCGCCAAAAATAATACCATGTATAGGTCTTTACACCAAAGTGTGAAAAATTTATTGGCCTCAGAAGTTGGTGAAATGGAAAATATTTTTTATGTACAAAAAGTTTAATTTTTAAAAAATCTAATTAAACCTAATAAAACCATTTGGAGCGCAGAATAAAACTTGTCAAAACCAAAAATGAAACGGAAAAAATAAAAAATCAGTTCTCTCACTGACTGTCTGTTGGGTACTTTTTTTTTGGGGGGGGGGTACTTTAACCATCAGAAATAGCTGGAAGAGGCTTTGATCCGGCAAACACACCATCTCACGCTGCTATTTGTCCTCTCAGCAGGGTTCCTGATGCCAGTCCACTCCTCAAGATCTGGAATTCTGCCTTAGCCTGTGATCTAGTTTTCCTTGCTGTGCCTTTGTCCCTTAGGGAGTGCTCTGACACAACGATGACACTAAAACACTCAGTCAGCAGTCCTTCTCCTCCAGACTAGTGAAGAGTCATTCACGAATGAACTGGCTGTGAACAACGGGAGCCGGCCCCCATTAGTGAGTCGATGGCTCACTTAACCCCGCTCCTAACCGACTCACCATGCCCTCTTCGACCCGATACAATTGGGTTAAAAGTGGTGTGGAATAAGGTGATTGGCCAGATTGCAGCTCTTTATTATACATGTAATAGGGAGCCCTCAGGAGCCAGAAGAGCCTAATGATGAAGCTCACTAAGAAGAGCCGTAATTCCCATCACTAATCCAGGCCTCTCCAACACACTCCTAAGATGGCTGCCACACTCTCCTCCTGCCTGGAGTCCAACCTCTGAAGAACAGGGTCTCTACTTCAGTGCCAAAGGGGATCTGTTTTTTTTTTTTTGGCATCTTGTGATAAACAGTGACGTCTTGTGGCCAAACAACAAAATATCAGTTATTATCATAAAACTACAGAAACAGGGGCATAAACAAAATGGAGGCTGGAAAAACAGGACATTCAATCTTCTTATTGGGAAAAGTGATAAGGTCTTGTTCTTTAGTTATATAAGTAATTTCCTGGGATAACCAACAGGTCAGACAACAGTTCATACTTTTCAAGAGTCTGAGGTCAAACATTTACATGTAAGGGACATCAGAATGAGACCTCATCCTGGTAACTCCATTCTAGCTGCATCTGTAGTGAACAGACTAGAATACAGGCACCAGGGGGAGACCTCATCCTGGTAACTCCATTCTAGCTGCATCTGTAGTGAACAGACTAGATTACAGGCACCAGGGAGAGACCTCATCCTGGTAACTCCATTCTAGCTGCCTCTATGGTGAACAGACTAGAATACAGGCACCAGGGGGAGACCTCATTCTGGTAACTCCATTCTAACACCGGCGTCTCGTCCCGATCGCAGGCGTTTCCATAGGAACGCCGTTGCGATCGGGCCGAGGCCCGCCCCGGTGGGTGTGACTTTGTCTGCGTTTGCGTTTGCAAGCGCAGACAAAGCGCCACGTGTGGAGCTGGCCTAAGGCGGACATAAGGCTATTGTGACACACAAAAGGACAGTCTATTACCTGGCGTGCACCCTGCATTTCAACCGCAGCAGGTCTTTGTCAAGGACAGGATAGGGCCGAACTTGATGAGACCCCCCACAGATCACGAAAACAAAGTGTCCTATGGGGTCCCACGTATCGCAGACGGACCCCTCGTCGCTCCATGAGAGTAATGGAGCAGACAGCCGTGCATGTCCGTTCTACTCCATACATCTCAATGGAGCCAATGGAAATTGCCGAGCGCTGCGCAGCACCCCACTGAGACCCCCCATCAATCAGCAAGTTAGGCCCTGTCCAGTGGATAGGGCCTCATATGAATTCGTGGGAAAACCCCTTTAAAAGATTCCAGCCTCCCACTGAGACCCCCCATCAATCAGCAAGTTAGGCCCTGTCCAGTGGATAGGGCCTCATATGAATTCGTGGGAAAACCCCTTTAAAAGATTCCAGCCTCCTAGTAATTCTAGCATGGCACCTGTGCCATAATTAAATCTATTGCTGGTCTGTCGTGGCCTAGATTTCAGCCATAACTTGCACCAGGGTGTTCCCACTTGGGTCTGCCATGTGTCCCACTCACTTTTGTCAAAAGCAGCTAACAAATAAATCACAAAACCTGTGGTGTGCACCTATATTTACAATTTTGAATGCATTGCACACCCCTACACTGACGTATATGACATGACAAATCTCTCTGTAGTGAACAGACTAGAATACAGGCACCAGGGGGAGACCTCATCCTGGTAACTCCATTCTAGCTGCCTCTATGGTGAACAGGCTAGAATACATGCACCAGGGGGAGATCTCATCCTGGTAACTCCATTCTAGCTGCCTCTGTAGTGAACAGACTAGAATACAGGCACCAGGGGGAGACCTCATCCTGGTAACTCTATTCTAGCTGCATCTGTAGTGAACAGGCTAAAATACAGGCACCAGGGGAGACCACATCCTGGTAACTCCATTCTAGTTGCAACCATCTGCTTATCCCCCTCATTCATGATACAGGATTCCCTCGTGGGCTATAGGACCTCCAGTGACCCCATGGCCACATGATCAGGCTCTGTTGAGGAAGGAGCTTACAGGAAAGTCACATAGGGACGAGGTGGCTTCTGTCCGGTCACCTGCTGTCTATATGCGGAACGTATAGGCGAAGGTTAGGCAGTGTTCACGCGCTACGCTTTCTTAGCTCTTTTGAGAACACAGCCTGAGGAGGATAGGGATGATATGTTGCTACCAAAAAAGTACATACTTTAATCAAGTTTTTATGTTAAGGTAATTTTTTGATATTTCAAAAAACTCTTTCCTTGTTACTATTTAGAGTTACTATGACTATCACACAAAAAAGCTGATAGGAGTCCCAGTGTAAATAACAACCTAAGGATACATTCACACTACAGTATGGGGGACGTATATACGGCCGACGTATATACGGCCGATATACGTCCCCCATACACTCCTATGGGCTCACGGCCCTGTACGGGAGCGGTACGGTGCAGCACACGTGCGGCACTGTACCGCTCCGTAGCCCGGGGAAAGATAGGACATGTCCTATCTTTCCCCGTATTACGGCGCCGTGCGCCAGGCTGGTGCGGCGGGCTCACGGCAGTGTGAATTTAGCCTAACACTGATAGAATTCTCAGGGGTGAGCTTTGTACATCAAATAGTAACTTACACCTACAAACTTATATATAAAGTAACCTTGTGTGTCACAAAGAGACATGTTATATGTGGTGTTAAACAGTAGTGCACTGAACATATAAGCACTTGGAGATGGGAGTGGTCGGTGCTCGTAACTCCTCCTCCATAGAGAGCCGGTTTCCACACCGAAACACAGGCATGTATAGGACGCAGTTTATCTTTTGCTTGGCTTAAACCCGCTGCGGTGGGAAATATGGCCATTCAAATGAATGACTTCCCATTAAAGTCAATGAGGCCATGTGCTCGATGTGAAAACAAAAATGGCTAGGACATGGCCAAGATGTAAAGTAGTGTGTGCATGTAGCCTTAATGAGACTGTAGTGAAGTAGCTCTAATAAAAACGGAATTACATCTTGGCCATCGGTTCATAGCCATTTTTGTTGTCACATCGAGCACATGGCCTCTGACTTAATGGGGGAAGTCATTCATTGAATGCCATATTTTCCAACCGCAGCGGGTTTAAGCCAAGCAAAAGCTAAAAGCTCATATACCTGCTTGTGTTTCGGTGGGAAACCGCGCTCTCTATGGGGGGAAGTTACGAAGCACAGGACCCCCCCATCCCAAGTGCTTATATGTTCATGCAATACTGTTTAAACCACATAAAACATGTCTCTTTGTGACACACAAGGTTACTTATATATAAGTTGTAGGTGTAAGTTACTATTTGATGTACAAAAGCTCCCCCTGAGAAAGAATTCTATCAGTGTTAGGCTAAATTTCACACTTGCGCTGAGCCCGCCGACCCAGCCTGGGCACGGCGCGTATACGGGGAAAGAAGACATGTCTATCTTCCCCGGGCTACGGAGCGGACAGCTGCGAACGTTGTCTGACACGTACCGCTCCCGTACAGGGCCGTTGAGCCCATTAGGGAGTGTTGTATGGGGGACGAACGGCGTTATACGTAGGCCGTATAATAAGTCCCCCAGACTGTCGGTATGTATCCTTAGGTGCGTAATTTTTACACTTGGATTCTATCAGCTTTTGTGTGTAGTATAGAACTCTAATAGTACAAGGAAGGAAAGGAGGTTTTGAAATTATAAAAAAATTACCTTAACATAAAAAAACTTGATTAAAGTATGTACTTTTGGTAGCAACATATAATCACTTCCTCCTCAGGTGTGTTCTAAAAGAGCTAGAAAGCGTTTTAGCGCGCAGTGAACATGCCTAACTTCGCCTATACGTTCCCATATAGACCGCAGTGACCGGAACAGAAGCCACCTCGTCCCATTGACTTCTGTAAGCTCCTTCATCACAGGCCCGATCAGGTGGATGGGGTCACTGGAGGTCCTATAGCCCAAGAGGGAATTCCTTGTACATGAATGAGGGGGATAAGCAGATGGTTGCAATAGAAGGAGTTAACGGATGTGGTCTCCCATGGTGCCGTCTATTCGAGACTGTTCACTACAGATGCAGCTAGATGAGAGTTACCAGAAAGAGAGATTCTCCCCTGGCTGCCTGTATTCTAGTCTGTTCATACAGAGGCAGCTAGAATGGAGTTACCAGATGAGATCTCCCCTGGGTGATGTATTCTTATGTCTGGTTCACCATAGAGGCACGCTAGAATGGAGTTATACGAAGATAGGCTCCCCCTGGTGCCTGTATTTCTGTCATGTTCCACTACAGAGAGCTAGATATGGGTGTACAGATGATGGTCTCCCTGGGCCTTATTCTAGCCTCACTAAAGATGCAGCTTAGAATGGAGTTACCAGGATGATGGTCTCCCCTGGTGGCCGTTATATTTAGTCTGGTTACTACAGAGGAGCCGAATTGGAGTTAACAGGATGAAGATCTCCCCGGCTGTTATGTTATTTTATGTTCCACTAGGCGTGAGCTAGAATGGATTTGTTCCATAGGAGAGTGTTCCCCTGGTGCCTGTTTAGTAGTTCGTTCAATAGAGGGCTAGCTAGGTGGTATTGAGTTTACAAGGATTGAGGTCTCTCCCCTGGGCCTGTATTCTGATGTTCACTACAAGAGCCAGCTTAGGATATGTGATTACCGGATGAGGTTTCCCGGACTGTGCCTGATTCTAGTCTGTTCACTAAAGAGAAAGCTAGAGGAATTCGAGTACCAGATGAGAGTCTCCCATGGGCCGTATTCTAGTTTCTGGTTAACTACAAGATGCAGCTAGAATGGATGGTTACAGATAGAGATCCTCCCCCTGGTTCTGTTTCAGTCTGTTGTCAATACACGAGGCAGCTTAGAATGGAGTTCCAGGATGAGGATCTTCCCAGGTGATGTCCAGTTAAGTCGTTCACATAATGGGCGCAGTATTGGATGGTTATCAGGATGGAGGTCTCCCCTGGTGTGTGATTTATGTCTGTCATCTACGATGAGGCAGTAGAATGGAGTTAAGGATGGATCTCACCACTGGTGCCTGCATTTTTGAGTGTTCATACAGAGGCAGCTAGAATGGAGGTTACCAGGATGATGACGTCTCCCCCTGGGCCTGTATTCTAGTCTGTTCACTACAGAGGCAGCTTCGACATGGAGTTAAAGGACTGAGGTACTCCCCCTTGGGCTGGTATTATCTAGTCTGTGCGGTCACTACAGATGGCAGCTAGAATGCGTGTTACAGGATGATGTCTCACCTGGGTGCTAGGATTTGTGCTGTTCACTACTAGAGGCGGGGGGGGGGTAGCACATGATGGTTACCAGAATGAGGTCTCTCACTGGTGCATAGTATTCTAAGGTGTCTAACTACCGATGCAGTAAATAGGAGAGTGGGTTATACCAGAATGAGGTCTCCCCTGGTGCCTGTTATTTAGTCTGTTTCCCATAGCGGGAGTATAATGGAGTGTTCCAGGATAGATCTCCCACTGGTGCATGTTAATTCTAGCGTTCACACCATTAAGAGGAAGCTAGAAGGGATTACCAGGATGAGGCTCCCACTGGCGCATGTATTCTGCCTGTTACCATAAGGCCGCTAGAAGGAGTTACAGGAGGAGGTCTCCCCCTGGTGCCGTATTTTCTAGCATTTTCACCCATAGAGGGGCAGCAGAGTGTGTGCATGTAGCCTTAATGAGACTGTAGTGAAGTAGCTCTAATATAATTACTGTGCTATTCAGGGCCGGATTAAGGCAGATGAGTGCCCCCACTGAATGTAGCCCATACAGGGGTACACATTACTATTCTAAAATTTCATTAATATTCAGAACTTTTTCCTAATTATATGTTGGCCTAGTTGCTGGCTTAGCTTGCCCAGCGGCAGTACTGACTACTAGTCCTAGTCGACAGGCATGCCTACAAACCTCTATAGACCTAGTCCTAGTCGACAGGCATGCCTACAAACCTCTATAGACCTCAAGTTGGCTGAAGACTAGTGCTCCCTATGGCCATGAGGCTGTTGTACACCATATGGCTACATTTTAATAGGTAAGATAGGAGCCTTCATAATTATGAACATAAAATTGAAGAAAAATAAAAAAAATATATTGAAAAAAATTAATAACTTTGTTATCTGATTTAAAGTGAACCTGTCACCAGGAGACCCATTTTTAGCACTCCCCCAGTCCCCACAGAGCATAGCACATACGCTGCCAAAGTGTTTTTGTATAAAAAATTGGTTTTACAGAAAAAAAGATATGTTATATTGTACCTTTCACTAGCATCTGCTGTGTGACTAGGCAGTTGCCAAATGGGAGGGTCTGGAAAGGAGCAGCCCCCCACCCTTGGGGAACAGCTACTCCATGTGACCTTTTCAAATATATGAAAACCCCATCACTTGGCTTAGCGACGCCCCCTGTTCCTCTACAGCCAATCCCAAGTGTTGGGAGTTATTCATATATTTGAAAAGGTCAAACGTTTCCCAAGTGTGGGGGGGAACTGCTCCTTTCCAGCCCCTCCCATTGGGCAACTGCCTAGTCAGGGCCGATTCTAGCATATTTGCTGCCTGAGGCGAATATTAAAATGCTGCCCCCCCCCCTGATCCCTATTAAGTAAATGCTGAAAACTTTACTAACAATTAATAACCCTACGCACTGACACTGTGTGACTGACTAGGTTCTGGGAGGCATTAGTGCCATCTAGTACCTTATAGATGACAATCTCTTCCATCAGGAGGACTTTATTCCGGGTTCTCCAATCCATGACGTATCACTGCTGAATTCATGGGCAGATATCTTCAGCTCCGTGCAGCATCTCCAACCGGCGTCCCTAAAAATATCACAGTCACTTACAGTATGAAGTATATACCCCTCACAACACAACTGACCGCACTCTCCCACATATAAAACATCCCTTCATTATATATATTCTACTGGAATTATAGCATACACAGCACCAATCAATATACAACACCAACAATTTATTAATACAGACCCCTTTAGTTTAAATTATGCAAAGTAATCTATTGTATCCTATAACTAATATATCCCACCCTGTTATTATGTTACATGATTTTACATACATATATATTTTATGGGACCAGATATTTTTTATATGGGGGGGGGGGGGTTGTTATATATTGTATTATGGGGCCCGAATTGTTTTTATACTGGGGGGGGGGTAGTAGGGGGGTACAGTAGGTATAGTATTTTATGGGGCTCAGTAATTGTGTGTTAACTAGTGAGGGGGGTTACGCTATATATTTGAATTTGGAGAGGGCCAGAATTTTTTATACCGGGTGGGGTGGGTTGTGGATGGTTATGGGTAATGGTACTGTAGATATTTATTGGGACCAAGAAAAAAATTGTTTTAATGGTGTGGGGGGGGGGGGGGGTTACTGTATATGATTGTATTATGGGGCCAGAATTGTGTTGATTGTGAGTACTGGGGGGGGGGACTGTATATATTTTATGGGGCCAGAATGTTTTATACTGGGGGGGGGGGGTACTGATATTTATTAGTGGGGCCATAGGTTATATTGTGGTTTGTTACTGGGGGGGGGGACTGGTCACTGTATATATTTTATGGGGCCAGAATTGGTTTATACTGGGGGAGTGGGGGGGTTACTGATACTGTATTTGTGGGCCAGTAATTGTTTATACTGGTGGGGGCAGGTACTTAATATTTTATATGGGCCAGATCATTTTTAACTGGGGGGGGGGGCTTCTGTTATATTTATTATGGGGCAGTACATTGTATTTTCACTGGGCGGGGGGGTCTGCTCTATATATATTTATGGGCAGAAATAATGTTTTATACTGGGAGGGATGTTAGGTACTGTGTATGATTTTGGGCCGAATTATTTTTACTGGGGGGATGCTAGTATAATACTATACGGGGAGCCATGATAGCTCACTATAACGGGGGTAAGATGGGGGATGACTGGTATTATGGGACTACTACTGTAGTGACCGTTTCCCAAACACGCCTCTGGGGCTGGTGCTATGGTAAGCTATATATGATCAACGTCCAAAGACAGATTAGGAACGGGTAGCATGGGATATATGTAGGGACAAATTCTGTATATATTACTAAGCTGCTGTTGGTTAGCACTCTGGCTGATATGGGATACAGTTTATTACTAACTGGGGGCTGTATTGGGTAAAAGAGATATTAAACTAAGCTGGGGGGCTGCTAATGGGTACAGTTATTACTAGCGTGGGGTGTATATGGGATACAGTTTATTATACTAGTGGGGGGCTGTATTGGAATACAGTATATACTAAGCTGGGGGCTGTATATGGGTACAGTATATTACTAAGCTGGAATGTGAGGTCGTATAGGTACAGTATAGTACAAGTGTGGGGGCTGTATATGGGCTCAGTATTTACTAAGCGTGGCCTAAAGGGCTTCTGGAGGGCTGTATATGGGATACAGTTTATTACTAAGTGGGGGCGTATATGGGGATACAGAAGACTACGGGGCGTGCTTGATAGGATACAGTATATACTAAGCTGGGGGCGTATTAAAGCTGGGGATATGGATACAGTATATCTACTAAGCTGGAGGGATGTTATGGGGATACAGTATATCACTAAGCTGGACGGCCCGCTTGTATATGGGATCCGGTTATTACTAAGCTGGGCGGGCTGTATTGGAGGACGGTATAATTACTAAGCTGGGGGGCTGTATATGGGATACGTATAATTTAAGCTGCGCTGGGGGCTGTATATGCGGAGACGTATATTTACTAAGCGGGAGGCTTTATATGAGGATAACTAGTATTACTAATCTTGGGGCTGTATATGGAGATCCAGGTTATTACTAACTGGGGCTGGGGGAGCTGTATATGGGTACGTTATTACTGAAGCTGGGGGCTGTATATGGGGACAGTATATTACTAAGCTGGGGGCTGATCATGGGGTACAGTATATTATAATGGGTGGGGCTTATATGATTTGCAGTTGGTGGCTTATATGGGATAGTATAATGGTGAGCGTATATGGGATACAGTATATTAAAAGCTGAGCGGCTGTCTGGGCGATAAGTAGTATTACTAAGCTGGGGGGTATATGGGGATACAGTATATTACTAGCGGGGGGGGCTTATAGGGGTACAGTATATTATAAGCTGGGGCTGTATATGGGTGGTACAGTATTTACTAAGCTGCGGGGTTGTATTGGGATACATATATTACTAACTGGGGGGCGGTATATGGGATCAGTACTATCACTAAGCGGAGGGTGATTGGGAGATACAGTATATTACTAAGCTGGCGGTGCCGTATATGGGTACGGTATATACTAGCTGGGGTGAGCTGTATATGTGGAACAGTATTATTATAAGCGGGTTGGCGTGTATATGGGGTACGTATGAATTACTAAGGCTGGGGGGCTGTACTATGGGATTAAGTAATATTACTAAGCTGGGGGTGTTAATGGATATCAGGATATTACTAAGCTGAGGGGCTGTATATGGGATTAAGTATATTACTAAGCTGGGGAGCTGTATATGGGATCAGTATATTACTAAGCTGGAGGGTCTGTATATGGGGTACCGTAATATGACTAGCTGGGGGCGTTATGGATATCAGTATTACTAAGCTGTGGAGGGCTTATATGGGGTACGGTATATTGCTAGCTGGGGGTCTGTATATGGGATACAGTATCTAACCTGGTAGGCTGTATGGATACAGTATATTACTAAGCTGGGAGGGCTGTATATGATCAGTTATATTACTAGCTGGGGGGGTCTGTAATAGGGGGTGCTATATATTCACATTCGTCAGGGGTAGCACTTATGGAACCTGAGATACAGGAAGTTAAAGACATAGTAAACCGCCAAATGTAAGATATTTGGTAAATATTCTACCCATGAAGGCCTAGCAGTGTATTGTAAACCAATATAAGAGGAAGGTGATGCCAGTGGTATACCAGTAGTAGGGGTACACCACACAGCCACTATGGGGCCCGTCCCCTCACTTTATCAGCCTCTAGTAAAGACATATAATGGCTGAGTTTCAGTCCAAGGTAAATTCTCAGCTTCTCATAGTTACTGCTATGATGCTCCTCCTCTTTTCCTGTCATAAAGTTTTCCAGGGGAGTGAGGCCACCATGGAGCTGATGGATGACAAGAATCCTAAAAGTTCAGCCAATCAGAGCTGAGCCTAGTAAGCTCCTCCCCTGACACTGTGTCACCCCATGTAACAGGAAACATGAGGAGGAATCCTGGCACAGAGCAGCTCATGGACTGCCAGCTGCAACCTCAAGGGTCAGATGCCGCCTGCTGCCCCCTTTATGTGCCGCCCCCCCTACCTATTCATGTGTTCTGCTCCCCCTAATGCTCCCATGTGATGTTCTCCACTTTATGTGCTCTCTACCCTCTTATGTGCTCTGTACCCTTCTACCCTCTTATGTGTTTTCTATACAACCTTTTATGTTCTCTGTACCACATTTGTCTGTTCTGTACCCATTCATGTGCTCTGTATTCCCTTTTGTGCTATGTACCCCCTTTATGTTCTATGTACTCCCTCATGCGCTCTGTACCCCCTACATAGTACACGAGGGAGGTATAGAGCACATTAGAGGTTACAGAGTACAAGAGGTAGTACAATGAACATGAGAAGGTA